>JASSUY010038896.1:3320-18881 GCA_032466535.1 Forpus xanthops
AAGTCCTTGGCCAGCCTAAACACTCCAAGCCATAACTATAAACACTGGTGTTATCAGCACTGTTCCCAAACCAAAAATCCAAGCCACAGTGCTACACCAGCTACTACTTAAAGAAAAATGACTGCTGCTGCTGAACCCATGACATAGCCGTAGACAAGAATAACATCTTTTCCTATGTTCTTTAGCACACACATTTCAATGTACGTTTAAAAGGATGTGTTTTAGCTTTATCACAACATACACAAAACTGCCCAGAGAAAGTGGTTAATTTTTAAAGAAAAGTTGCAAGAAGTTTTAGCCTCACTCTTATATCATGAAGTACATTACTTTCAGGAAGAGCTATTCTGAAAAGCTATAAAATGGGAAAACTTTTATATTCCGTTATAAATAGTGCTTTGTGCACCATCAGAGACAATTAATTTTTTTAAAAGATAGTAAAGAGAAAATTTTTATTCTTTCTTCCTTTGATAATGCTGCAGATTAATATAATGATATTTGTTATTTCTTACATTACTAAGTCCTTACCTGGCACAATAGATTCATATATCAATGTAATATGTATTTCAGATATTTTCTTCATAAAAAGAAAATGTACATCTATGAAGAATAACTGAGAAATTAAAAAGTATATCATACTGTCAGTGTTCAATTCCTAGAGATTACTGACAGATATCTTGAGTGGCCTTGCTGTTAAAATTGCAATGTATTCTTCAGTCCTTTGACAGACTGAATGAGGAAGTTACTGCCTATGTGGCATAAAGCTTCCTTCCAGGGTTTCTGCCAGTGAGAAGTAAAACCACCTGTTGCTCTACCAGAAATCTTTGTTGTGATTGTTTATATGTAGATATTCAATCTTACGTCCCAAAAAGGCTTCAGCTGGTGCAACACACACATTTGGATTACCTACGAGTTGAGGCATAGTTATGAGCATTTTCTGGCACTCTTCAAATTTACTAACAGCTATACAATTCACTTCATGATTTGTGTCTGTCTTCTGTGTTCTATATAAAATCAATAAATTAACAAGAGCAACCATATTCCTGCCTTCAGCCAACACCTTTGACAGTGCCAACATCTGGCCAATGAAAGAAGACTGCACAAGAAGGCAGATCTCTGGGTTTTTTCTTATAGATTCTACATTTCTTACTGTAAAAGAAAAAAAAATAATTAATCTTATTGATTTCAGTACTCAGTGAGAATTCACTTGTCGCACTCAGCTTTCATTAAAATTTTATCAAACAGTTCCATAGAACTTCTATTGGAGAGGAAGGAGTGACAGGTATTTCTTTTTAACCTTTAAAAGTAGTACAGTGTTAGGTGGGAGAAAAGTACAAAAATAGAAATGTAAGCAGGAAATAGGACAGGAAGATAGATTGATAATTTGTCTGACCCTTTTTTTATAATTAAAAAGGTGGCAGGAACTGCTGTTTGTTTATTGTTTGTCCAGACTGAACAAATTGCATTCTTTGCATTTAATATGATAAATTTTGTTGCAAAGAAAGACTTTTTTTTTTTTTTTAAGATTCGTATCTTAAGAAAAGAAGTTAAGTTTTAGCAATGTGGGTAACACAACCAAAGGATAAAACTTGCCACTAAAGGAGGCCTGTTTCCTTTCTTCTTATCTGGGCCTGTGCTGCTATGAATTAATTTCATATTCTGAAAATGGCTAGAGATTTCAATGTGGACATTGCCTCTAATATTTCTAAAATTAACAGTACCATTAAAGCCTTTTGCTATAGTTGTGGCAGGAAATTAACAGTGACCTAACTTCCTTCTATCCTCCTCCTGCTTTTCCCCTAGTTTGGGACATAATCTTATCTACTTCAAGTGTTTAATCACTTTATTGTAAAAAAAGAAATTTAAAAAAAAGTTTGAAAATTAATTTCTTAATTAATCAGTTACATGTTATAAAGTTCATTTTCAATTTAACCTTTCTGATTGTGTTTGAAACCTATGCTTTATTTCAAGACAAAATGCTCTGCTAGTACAGGAAAAAAAATATTACATATTTTAACTTCAAGCCAAATTTTGCTGCATAATTTTCAAGAGCCACAACCAGCAGATGTCTTTTCTAATGGAAAACAACAGCTGAGAGCACAGCCTGATGCACAGCCTTTCATCTGAGAAGGCTAATGTATTTCCAGTTCTATGTATGTAAAGAAAAATTAAAAAAAAAAAAAAAAAAACAGGATAAACCTCACAGTCTAAAACGATCATCTTTTTAGGGTTTTTTTTTATCCTCATAACAATAAATTACATTGTGTTAATCTCAAATATATATACCAATTGGATGTACATACAGTATGAGTATAGAATCAGAGAGTATAAAAAAACAAGTGCTACTGAATTGCTTCACAGCAATGCCAGTAAGGAATGATTTGTTAAATCTGTTGTACCTAATCCAACAGGTCAATTTCACACCACTGGGTGTGAAAGCCACATATGAAAGAGTGACAAAGGCATGTCCCTTGCTCCTGAAGGCATGTCATGCACTACTGATGTGGCAATGTCACCCATGACTGTATGCAAACCAAACTTGGGACTACTTCCACCAACCAGTAAAGCAGCTGGTGTGTAGCACCCACCAGTGTTTGCACTTTGGATTCCCTTGTTGCTGCAGCTGCTAAATTTCACTGAAACCATTAATATTGCTTACCCATCACTTTGAGCACTCTAGCAGTATTGTTCCTATTATGCCATTTCTGATGCAATGCAGATTTTCAAAAATTTCCAATTATATATTTACCCATTTATTTGCAATCACAGACTATTGTATAATTATGTAATTATGGACTTTTAAAGAGATGAATTGTTCCAGCCACTGTCCATCAAGAGCTGTAATGAATGACATTCAATTGCATAATTAACATATGTTTATAACATGCTATTTGCAAGACAGTTGAGCCTTTGCACTTTGTCATGCTTGGGTCAGTTTTGGCCAATTTGAGCCTCTGGATGATACCCATTCTCTTTGGAAACTTGTGATCTGTCTGAAAGCAAGGGTTCTGAGGATGCATACTCACACCACGTAGACTGTCATTGGCTGCTGTGCAGGGGCTATATTTAGGAAATAATTGTTTGAGAAACAGGAGCAGTTCTCCAAACTTGTGTGTGTTTGTGTAGAGTATAAGGGTAAGTTTAGGCCATATTCTCCTATTCTTCATATTCTACATACATTTGTTGCTCTCCCTCTAATTCAGCAAACCCCATTATCTCACTTTATTCCTACTGTAGCAAAAGAACTTCCAAGATGACAGGATCTCTTTTATCACACCCAATTCAGAAATGAGCAGCAGAAGCAGGGGCAGCCTATATGAAAACTGGGGTTATACTACAACTTGTTTTCAAAGAATAACATTTTTAAAAATATAGGTGTGAATCACACCTCTGAAAACCCCAAAAATTATTGTATTCTTTCAGATGACTTATTAGAATGGGTGTAAAAAATACAACTTGATTTACTTTCTACTCCTGCACTTAAGAAAAGGGGTGAGGAATGCAGTAATTTTAAAAACACTGACTACGGCTAAACTGTTCCTCCATGCTCAAGGGTGCAGAGATAAGTTTTCTACTTTAAGCACAGAAATTAGTATTAGCTAATTGGTCTCAATAGGGGTCAGTAGCAACAGCCAAGAAAACTTCAGGTTTTATTCTGATTTGGTTGTCCTGCATTGCTCTTCCTTAAACTACATAAGCAAGTGCCAATATGTTGTTCTCAAACTAATTTGCAGGACGAGATGTACAGAAGAAGGACTGCTCACTGGCTGCAGCTCCATTTTAATCTGAAGAGCTCGTAAGCAAGACAGAGGAACTGTGTCACTGTCAGAGTAAGTCTAGCCTATGAATGGGCATGTATTTGCATGCATTATGCTTTTGCACATCACAGATATTTTATTTCTGGTTTTCATCTTGTTTTCTTTAATCTAGATTTAAAATTCAGTAGCTACACACCATTACATGTTTCACATGGAGAAATAAGAGGATACGTACGAGAAGACAAATTTCTGACTAGCACGTCACCTATTTAGCAATAAATAGATGCTCAACTATTCTTTAATCTACATGAAAATTCCACAGCTCCCACCCCCATATTTCTAGAGTTTTTTTCCCATGATTTACGCATATATGAGAAAAAGATTTATATATTGTAATGACATTCGATGGTAAAACTACACCTAAGAATGCTTTCAGAAAAAACTAACAAAAATGGCCTTGAATTCTAAATATTGAGCACAAGTAATGTACAAAATTAAAAAATCCCTTCATGATATTTGATTACTGTTTAGAAAATACTACTTTGAAAACAGCTAACAAAATGTACAGAAAAAAAAAATAGGAGAATTTTGGTTTTTAAACTACCTACACAAAAACTTCTCTCTTAATTGACTACAAGCAAAAGGGAAAGAGAATACATTTCCTTACCAGTAGGTACACTCTACAGCTTTTTTATTTTACTTATTTATTTTTATTTATTTTTTTAAGAAGTAAGGAAAAGATTACCATGGCAGTTTTACTGAGCTATCTTGAGCAAGAAGTAAAAAAATCATACCAAAAAATTGATGAATAATTTGCCACTACCCAGCATATGTAGCATCTAGCAGAAGTAACCATTCTATACTGGGTCCAAACCAGCCCTTTTGAAGATGTATCACATGGCTACTATTGTGCCAAACAAAATTTTATAATGATTTACAAATCCTTTTATATAATAACATACTTTGTTTAAAAGGCAAAAACTTCGGCAATCTAAAGCAAACCCCACCAGGACCCAAACAATGTCTTAGCTTTTCTGTGACCTCTTGGTTCTGTGAGAAAATACTTCATATCAGGTAAAGAAATATATATGATTGAAGGAGATAAATTTAGACTTTTCAATTAAAAAAATTGAAGCACCTTGTCACTTGATGTTTCCAAAAATGTCACACCAGTACTAATAATTTCAAGTACAAACAAATGAAGAAACATGGAGTCCATGCAGGAAGCTCAAATTTAAGTTGTGGGGCTACTTCCTTATTCAAAGGATTTAGTAAATCAGAATGTTACCTTTAATAGCCCTGTGGGAGTAAGAACTGAGAGTCCTAAAGCTTCATTAATTTGTGCTTAATAAAATTCTATTAGCAGCAAACACAGCTGTAAAAAACAAATGCATGTTCTGATATACATAGTTAATATCAACGTTTTCATCCCCAGTAGCTGTTTTTCTCTCAGGAGCATATTAAAGGCACAGACAAAGAAAAAGTAATGTCAGAGATTACTTCCAGTGTGAACTGTTTTGGGGAAGGCAGTAGCATTGCCAAATGGTGAGCCAAGAGATACCAAAGCAATTCAAAGCCTTCAAAAGTGATTATATATCAAAGTATTCTACCTTGATTTCTCCTCTCCAAGACACAGCGTTAAAACAAGGCATGTGATGCACTCCTAGAGCAGACTCCTGTTGTCTTAATGAATTAGAAAAGTGGTTTATTTATTTCTATAGTAGCTTACTTATTGACACATTTTTGTGTTTGTGCAAAAAGTAATTTCTGGTTAATACTTGAACCATCTGTGCTATTCTAATCCTAAGCTCCTTAGTCTGTATGTATAAAAAGGCTTCTATTTTGTCTTTAAGGGGTCTTGAGGATTTTTAATTCTACTGAACTTTTACTCAGATCTCTTATGATTGTATGTGGTTTTAACATATTATAAACTTTGACAATAAAAACAGCATGAGACAATGTGATACTACCAGTAAAACCCAAGTGGCAGAGCATTCAAATCAGCAGACTCTTGATCAATATGATCAAGAAAAATCAATGGCAAAACCAAAATACCTATTAGCTATACATAACGCATTATATAGCATGTAAACTATATACCACTGCAAACAAACGGTTAACTTTATGAGTCTTTTGATACTTCTTAAACTACTGGAATGTTTAATTTTTTTATTGTTGCTACTGAATGTAATTGTGTTATTATTTTGCTTTGAAATTTCACATCATTGCCTTAATGCTTCAAGATCCAGCCTGAAGTGCTTCTATTTAATATTCTTGCATCTTTGCACCTAAGAGTAGTTATTGCTTTCATTAACAAACAAGAAAAAACCCTACAAATAGAATATATATCAAATAAAGATAATATACGTCATAAGTAATATGATTCTGCCAAACTATATTTATTCTATAGGCTATTTTGGCCATGTAGTTTCTTCATATGCACTCTGTTTCCTAGATGAACCTGCACCATTACATACCGAATTCTGTTCTGACTTACGTAGATTTAGGAGACATAATGAAATTAATGTCTTCAGACTGCATTTTTTGTTACAAAAGTCATCAGGCAGAAGCATCCTGTGAATCAAACCAAAATTAAACCATGATTTCATCAACCTGTAAAACAGACATAAACTTATATTGTAACTGGGACTAATATTTCTAATAAAACATCCTTTTTAACAAAACTGAAAATCAATAATAAAAGAAGTTTCAAAATTGACACTAGCCTTTTGAGTAACTGGAAATAGATCTTCCTGTCAAAGACTAAAACTGCTCTCCTCTGTCTAGACTGCACTGGGAGCAAAATTATCAGATTTTCATTTCCTCAATTTCACTCCACAGTGGTAAAACGTGCAAGTATTGATTCAACTGCTGAAACAAAAAGCAGGAGAGCTCTTCACCTCGTCAGGGTCAATGGGTTTGTGGGTGTCTAATTATACCTATACAGGTCGTATAAATCTTTCTACTAGTCATTACGTGAACATAAGAGTCCAAAGGCATCATTAGAATCCTTTTAGCCAAACACTCATTCTTCTTTTGTTTTATGAGGGGTCAAAGAAACTGGGAGTTAGTATTATCGTGGCTCATAGATTTTCAAATTTGTGTTCAAATACAAGAAGATATGCTTTGAAGGAAAAGGCTATGTGTGTACCCATGCATGTCCACTTACAGGTCTGAGCTTTGCCTGTAAAAATGTACAGCTTCTTCTCTTTTTACAGTGTTTGGCTTAGATATTGTGTAATGTAAACAGCTTGATAGCAGAAACATTAAAATTAAATGTGCTATGTTACAAATGCAATGTTAGTAAAGCTTTTGGTGAGTACTAATTTGTTTCAAAAGCAGACAATATGCTAAGAATGAGCTAGAAATGCTAGTTGCAACAAGCAATAATCTTATTTATCATAATTCTGTTGATTTCACTATAATCTTAGAAAAACCTCTATATTTTTCCTTATACTTACTAAAATGAGCTGATTCATGAAAAAAGAAATATTGTCAGTGCAGTAAAACAAATTAAAAATAAATAAGGGGGGGGAAAAATGCTGCTATTACTATTAAGAAGGTGTGCTGCATTATATTGTATTATATTGGGAGCGTTGTTCATATGGTTTTTAGGTTGTGTAACCATAATGGCAAGCAAATAATATTTGTATTATAGTAAAGTTGTCATATTTTGCCAGCAAATTACACAGATGCTGGGTGCTCAGTATTGTGAACATTAGATGGAGTTAGTCTTTCATTTTATCTAAGATAGTAATAAGATCCTATATCAAGAGCGAAAGCAGTATTTTTGAAGGACTCATATACTGGGAATTCAATCTTTATCGTACAAACAGACCTACCTACTCGAACCCAAAAGTTAAGATAAGCAGTCAGCCCAAAGGAACAGAACAAAACAGTAGCAATTCTGTATAGTGAAGAAATAGACAGCAAAAGAATCCCAAAAACCAAACAACCCAAAACTTACAATATTATTAAAAAGGAAAACAGGGTCTGGCCCTACCTTTTTTAAATAAGTTGCTTCCAGCATTATGTTAAGGTAAGTCTCTAAATTCAGTTAAGACATGCTAAAAGTTGTGGACAAGATGATATGGTGTGATAATCCACAACAGACAAAACCAAGCTTGTTGGTCCAGTTGTTGATCCTTTCTTTAATTTATTATGCTTCTAGTTAAAAACTCTTCTGAGGCCTGGTGCAGGTAAAGCAAAGGATGCATGGTTATTTAACTGTGCTGCTTGGCAAAAAAACACCCATGGCTCCAGTCCAATCCTCCTCTGCCCCAATCTCCATCTGATACTGTGGTCCCACTGCAAATGAGCTGGAGAGACAGTACTGTAATTGGCAAGGAATCAGACACCCCAAAAAACCAAAGTGAGAAGAGTTTGCACACTGCTGTCAGAAGGAAAAAAAAAAGGTGGATGGAGGTATGATGCACCAGCTGAACATCCTGCAAGCACAGGAGTTTAAATTTCATTAGAGCTGTGTTGCTACTGAATCCCGTACTCCTTCCTCAATTTTCAGATATACTCATCTCTGCTCTCTGTGCCCTGAATCCCCGTCTCCTAACCCTGATTCTCACAGCAGTCCCTTTCCTCCCCAGTTCAGCATGGGGCCCATCTGTGATGAGAGCACCCTCACCACACTAAGCCTCTCTAAGACACCCTCTGCAGCTCATTGGTTTGGTTGGAGGTCCCTGCTGCTGCCCAAACACTTTGAGTTGAGCACCAAGCTGCAGCAGGATCTGTGGCAAATATTTGTGTCTAATATCCCCACTGCAGACACAATCTCACAGCTGTTTCTCTGCCAGCATGCGCTGTGATGGGCCTGGAGGGGAGAGGGGCACACAATCCCCCACAGATGTAAGACAAACGTGCTGCTTTGATCAATGTCTTTGTGGCTGCCTTTCTGTACACATCACCCACTGACCTGTTTAACAGCTAGCTGCAGTAAGTGCTAACCAGCATGGCAGGAATGACATCATACCTCATCGCTCAGTCCCAGGCACCGTGCCTATGTGAAGCAAATGGGACCAAAGACATGTACGTAAATTACGGTGAATTACTTGGTCACGTGGGAGATTTGGACTTCTCAGGTGAGAGTGGATCGGTGCCCAGGCATCATGTAACTACTATAAGTAACTGAACAGGGACAGAGTAAAACAGGAGCTGCAGTAAACCAGAACAGTTCTCAGCACCTAGTTGAGAAATATGGGAAAAAAAAGGAAAAATATTCCATTTTTTTTCCATTTTGTGCAAGGACTTTCATATTCCCATGTATCTGATTACGGGATAAAAAGGAAAGTGACCCCTGAGAAGTCACAAACTCTCTACATACATTAAACAGAAATAGATTTCTATGTTTAACAATATTAATTTAATTTTAATATAAAAATATGCAACCTCAAATTTAATTACATAAATGGTACTGGCTTCTATCAAATTTAAATATGAATTTAAAGTTAGGGATCATAAAAGCTTACCATAAGCCACTGGTCTTCTCATTCCACTAGTAAAATAATTTCATGGCCTTCATACACATTTCTTGAACAGATCAAATAACCCAGAGTGGAGATTAGAAGTAACATCATAAATAGTCATTTTTCGCCTCTGAGGCAGAAAAGTCAAAGAATCAGTCTTCCCGAGGAAGGAGTTTTATCATCAGAGGGAGTCCAAGAAAACACACATTTTGAAGCCACATTCTTCCTGAATTCTGGATTTTAGTCACTTCTGTGTTGCTGGCATCACTACACTGATCCCATGTTCTTTATTCTGAAGCATGTGGAGGTCTTATGTGCTACATCCTGAAATAACTCTTTTAGAAAATTTTTTAGGGCTGCCTTGATATGAAACATTTTTTTTATTAAGAAACACATTACTGTTTCATATTGAGATAGCTTTAAGAAATACTAGAGGATAAACCTGTATTGAATCAAAACACCTTTTAAAAGCCCGACACAACTTGCCAAAAAATTGCTTAAAATCCCTCAATCTTTACACACAGCATTCTACCCAAAATCAATCTTTTTCTTCCCACTGTTGAAATACGATAACATATAACAGGGATTCCTGAATAACCTCATGATGCACTGGAAAAGGTTTCTCAAATAAGTGGAAATGTTATGTTCCTGGCAGTGTTTAAGGCCAGGTTGGACTGAGCCTTGGGCAACATGGTCTAGTGTGAGGTGTCCCGGCCAATAGCAGGGGGATTGGTAATCTTAAAACCCTTTCCAACCTTACCCATTCCATAAGAATTTTATGATTCTATGTATATTGCGGGTTTTTTTTTAATATTAATTTCCTCATATGTGTGTGTGTGTTTGTGCGTATGTGGAAACCATGAAAGGCAAAAAATAAGGAAAATAGGACAAGACACAACTCTCATAATTGGAAAGATGCATAGTTTCTTCCCTTTGTGTTCAGCCTTCCTTATTTGCTGGTAAATTCTTCATGGGCAGTAGAAGATACATATTGTGACGCAGCATCAGTGCATATCATGGCCTTAATTTTGGGATATGCCACTTTATTGTATTCTGGAAGATGTTCCTGCTGCTAGACCTCCCTGCACATGCTTCCCACACTCAGCTCCCGCAGAATCTTAACATGTTTCTTGATCATTTTCTCTTGATCACAACATAGTCTACTCTTCCATAGATAAATAATGTTTTTCCTCGGGGATCACACATACATTCATAGAAGCTCAAGTCCAATAGCTGCTGGTTTCCTTTCATCATGGGTTTTCTCTTAAGATTTTAAATGACATATTTTAAACAGAACCTGAAATATGCCCAACAACTCAAACATTTAATAAGAACAGTGTAAAGAAAAAATTAGTGACATTTTAAAGATTGATTAAGCGAAGCACTGCCTGCTGAATAAATTTTAATAAGCCATTCAGGGTTAATTTACACAGTTTATATAATTCCAATTTTACTGGGTTGTTTTTTTTTTTTTTTTTTTTTTACTGTTTGGTGAGGTTTTTTGGCTATTAATAACTTTAGAAAAATATTTTTATGGCGTTCACAAATTTAATATGTTACCCGTTTTAAAGATCATGTAACAGCTAGATAACATACTTAATGGCAGCAAAGCTTCAAGCAAATTTCTTGCAACATTAGCTACATTTAAAAGTATAATCTTATGCTGCTTCTTCTTGCTCAGCAACATTTCAGAATAATTGGAGAGTGCATGTATTTACAGTGGAGAAAATAACGTACACTATTAACACCGCTTATGATGCTTATCGTTACTTTAGACGCAAAGTCTGAAAAGATATTGACAAAACTCATGTTCTAAATATATCCTCATTAAATAGGAAGCATCTGAGCTTCCTCAAAAGCAGGAACTCATAAGCATGTTTAGATTTTTTAAAAATATACCAAGAAATAAATTCCGATTTAGCCAATGTTGTTAAAGATGATATTCCGTATTTATTTTTAAATGGATGACTAATGGATACTTCATCTAAGTCACTGTCTACTAAATTTACTTGGAAAAAATCCTAATGAATTCAGTCAGGATTGGCTGATTGGCTTTGTCTGAAACTGGCTGCATTTCTTTCTGTTTGGTTTTGTTGGGTTCGGTTTGTTGGTGTTTTTTTAGGTTTTTTGTGGGGTTTTTTTTTTGTTTGTTTTTGTGGGTGTTTTGTTTTTTTTTTTTTTTTTGTGTGTGTGTTTTTTTCTTTGTTTTGGGGGGGGTGACTAAGCATTTAAATTTTGATTCAAGCTTTATCAAGTGTGGTGCCCAAACATAAAAGCTGATACCTAATTCTCATCTTTTGCCTTAGGAGAGTTTCACTGTTAAGCCAGAGAACACTGGTGTTCTACATCCACTTTATAGAAAATCTTAATCAAAAGATTACTCTTTAAAGGCAGCCTGTGTTGCAGGAGCTTCGGTCTCCTTAAATACATATATCTAGCTGGAGTACAAACTTAGAAGTTTAAGATGCTAAGCTTAGCTTTACACTATAGATACTGTTCTACAAATGTTGATAATGTAATGCACAGTTTTCTTAAAATGACGAGGGGAAGGAAACAATTTTTCAGCTTAAACACAGTAGCACAAGTAAAACATAAAAGCATCTTTTCTCAAAACTAAGAAAGGCTTAAGTCCTGAATAATCTTGACACATTTATACCACACTGGTTTCTGAAGTACTTTATGTGCTTATCTTTACAGAGGTTTTAATTAATTATATATCTAATTATTTGCTTTCAAGTTTAGTAGTGCCCAAACATGTCTCAAGTGTTGCCCTGAATCATGCCGTGAGTGCATAACTTCAGCAATTTACTTTTGGCCAGTCATTATATGCAGATTGTAATGACTTAACACATCTAACTAGTACATAAAGAGCACAATCATCATTAAAACTTCTAAAGAAGGGTTCTCTCTATCTAACGTATTCAGGACTGACTGCTGGGTTTGGTGTTTTGTGTCTAGGGCTTTCAGTCTATTTCAAGTGAAAATATATAATTCCAGGCCACTCTTCCAATACATCACAGTCATTTTCTGCACTTTAGTTGTTTTTCTCTCCATTTTCCCCACAAAATAAAACATCATTACAGCAGGTTTAAAGTGCACTTTAGTGCCTGCAATCTTCCCATGCTATTCTTTAATATTTCATCATTAAATAGCAAAATAACCTGATATGATCCTAATTTAGTGCCAATTACACTGCATTGATCAAAGTGACCTTTTCATACTGGAGCACAAAAATCAATCCCACTGCACAACAAATGTCAGGGGGATGAGAGCAACATATAATCTGTGACAATCAAAACATTACTTACAAATGAAATCACCAATGACCTGCATGCCAAGGCAATTTCTACATAATGTGCACTGGTTTTGTTTGCAGTTTTTGTTGGGATTTTTTTTGGTTTTTTTTGTTCCCCACTGTCTGCTGTCAGACATAGTTGTGCTATTTCAGTTTTACTGACAACACTGAAAACGGTTGAAGCTCTATGATTGATACCAAAACAACCACACAAAGTGACTATAATCTGTAATGCATCTTTAATATTCAGTGAAGTGTGGTTTTCTGTGGACACAGTGGTCCAGCGATGCTCCCACACTGAAGTTTGATGATAACCCAAAATTGACTAGGTCAGCCAGAAGCAGGGGAAACACAAATGACTGCTCAGAGATCCTCACTGTTCTGCCTTCATCCAGTGACTCACAAAACAAAGTTTGACTTAGATATAGGTCTGTAAAGTTAATGATGAAACTGCAGTGGCATTAATGGTATCTGGATTCTCTATGTAAGGTTTAGGCTTCAAAGAGGGAGATAATTGACTGCGCAGGCAATATTGACTATCAGCTGCAGCTAGAAAAACACTTGAAATAACTGTATCTGCAATTCATAACAAAATTTACTTTAGGTCAATTTTTAGGATAACTTCAACTTGCATTGTATTCTGTTCAAAATACATTAGGGGTTATCCTCCATTGAAAAAAAACTTACCCACACCCAACAAGATTTAAATTGATTTATAAATCTGCAATTCATGAATAAAAGCTACAAAACAGTGTGGCTAATGTTTAAATTCACACTTTTCAGCCATTCCTCTTTTGTGAGCATGTCACAACACAAGGAGATCTGAAACTGTATTTAAACTGTTTGGGTCTTCAAACACGTAAACAGTTGAGGTCTCAAGGTCTCCAAACATGTAGACTTACAGCATGTAAACTGCTGAGGTCTTCAAGCATTTAGCCATGCAGAGATAGCTGGGTCTCTGCAAGATGAAAATCCATCTCCTCCAGTACTTGTATAGACTGAAATCCTCTAAGAGTTGAAATCTGCTAGTAGCAGCTTGTGAGGTCTTGGCCAAGGAATTTAATCTCTTTGTGTATTGGTTGCTTTCCTGTAAAACAGAGATGGCATTTATAATTCACTCTTGGCTTTTTTTGTCTTTTTAGATCTCAGCTGCACGATCCTGGATGATAACTTAATGAGAAGAGACTGGTTTTCACATAGCTGTGCCATGGCCTTATTCAAGATAAGGAGTGGGATCTGGAAACACATTCAGTTCAGATTCCTTGAAAATGTTTCACCTTATTTTGCAAACATGCATAAAGGATTATCTCCCAAGAACTGAGGTAATTCCCCAGGGTTGTTTTTTTGTTTGTTTGTTTTGTTCTGTAGTCTGTTCCCTAGACAGAAAGTGTTCTCATTTAAATAATTTATCCATAAGAAAAATCTCCAAGGCCTGGATAATTTTCCCTGCTCATGCACACTAATCTGCTAATCAACCAAGAATGAGAGAGCATGGGAAAACCTAACTCTTAATATTGGTCTCAAAAGTGCTTGTTCTTCCAGATGCTTTAAGTTCAGATCCAAAATAGACAAAAAAATAATTAGGGAGAGGGATTCTCAGGGTTTTATCATCCCTAGTACTGTTCTGAGGGTCACAAAATGTTTCCTTTTATAGCACTTCACTGATAATGAGACTACATTTTCAGATAGGAATATCTAAAAAAGAAAATCTAACTATATTTTATACCTCATAGGTGAATGAAACCTTTGGTGCAGGACTTGAGAGCCTCAGAGGCCTCTGCATCAATGTTAGAGAGCCCTTTTGGGGCCCTAAAGAAAAAAGCTTTGATTTGGGGGCTTTCATATAGATTGTAATATTTTTCCTTGGTAAGTTTCAATAATATCTGTTAGCAGCAGAGTATATATTTCACTTACCAAGCTGATTAAACTACAGTTCTTTCTCTTGGCCATATAACAATGTCTCTCTTCCCAGAAATTCCATTAGCAATCATGATTTATGACTGACACTTCCACAACACTGTGGTAGCCCTGGTAAGAAGTAAATAATATTCAAGACCAGGTTATGAACCAAATCCAATTCATTTCACGCTGATGTAGGATTAGTTTTAGACTAATGTAAAGGAGCAGTATGGGCAGACTGTTAAGGTGACTCCCTTATTTTTAACATGCTCTCTATTGCAATTTGCAGCTTAACAGCCTCGCTATAAATGATGTGATTAAGTTTTATACATTTCTGTATATCTGATGCATTTACCCAAATGTAGCTGTCGTTTTGTATACTGTTTCAGATGTTTAGATCAGAATCAATTGTTTGGAGTAATCACAATTTCCAAAGACAATACAATATTTTTTTCATTGTTAAGCTGTAATACAAACATGAACTAACAAAGTAAAGATGACTAAATAAATCTGAACAAAACCAATTTTCCCATCACTATGAAAATTGTGAAGTATATTGACCATTAAAGAATCAATTGAACAGATTCATTAATTCATCATTTCTGGCAGATATAATCAATCCAATATTTTACACCACTACATTCGAAATATTGGTTCAAAATGGCAGCCTCAACCCAAATTCTAGCATGTCCAGCTCACTATTTAAAAACAAAAATTTTACTTTCTTTCACCAAATACCCTGAGCCATGAGTGCAAATGAGAGGCAATTTGTCTTCTTTAATGAAAACTAATCACTGTTTTGATTGATTCTGGCATTTTAATAATAGACACTTCATTACATTAAAGAATTATAAATAGGCATATACTTCATAAAGAACCATATACAGCTCAGTATAAAATGCATAATGTTTACTGAATTAGACAAGATGGGTGTTGAGCAATGTGGTCCAGTGGCAGGTGTCCCTGCTGATGGCATGGGGAACTAGATGATGTTTAAGGTCCATTGCAATTCAAAGCATTCTATAATACTATGAGTCAATGAAGTACATAAATCATAGAATCATAGAATAGTTAGGGTTGGAAAGGACCTTAAGATCATCTAGTTTCAACCACCCTGCCATGGGCAGGGACACCT
>JASSUY010038898.1:0-30798 GCA_032466535.1 Forpus xanthops
CTTCCCTCCAACGTATCAACCAAGCCACAGAGCTTGGTGTCATCAGCAAACTTGCTGAGGGCGCACTCAATTCCACTGTCCATGTCACTGACAAAGATGTTGAACAAGACCGGTCCCAACACCGATCCCTGAGTGACACTACTTGTTACTGGTCTCCAGTTGGACACTGAGCCACTGAGCACAACTCTTTGCGTGCAGCCACCCAGCCAGTTCTTTATCCACTGAGTGGTCCATATATCAAATTGATGTCTCTCCAATTTAAAAAAAAAAGGGTGCCATGTGAGACAGTGTCGAACACTTTGCATAAGTCCAGGTAGATGACATCAACTGCTCTACCCCTGTCCATCAGTTCTGTAGCCTCATCATAGAAGGCCACCAGATTGGTCAGGCAGGATTTCCTCTTAGCGAAGCCATGCTGGCTGTCACCAAGCACCTTGTTGTTTTCCATGTGCCTCAGCATGCCTTTCAGGAGAATCTGCTCCAAGATTTTGCCAGGCACAGAGGTGAGGCTGACTGGTTTGTAGTTCCCTAGGTCATCCATTTTCCCTTTCTTGAAAATGGGGCTTATATTTTCCTTTTTGCAGTCATTCAGAACTTCACCTGATTGCCAAGATTTTTCAAATATGATGGATACTGGCTTAGCAACTTCATCTGCCAGCTCCTTCAGGACCCATGGATGGATTTCATCAGGTCCCATGGACTTGTTTATGTCAGGTTCCTAAGATGGTCTCAGACCAGAACCTCTCCTACAGTGGGCCCAAGATCTTCATTCTCACTGTCCTTGTGTCTGCCACTGCAGATGAGTGTAGCTAAGAAAGTGTGTGGGAAATTGTGAGAAGAGGTAGAGAGGAAGAGAGTAGTGGTAGATAATAACAGGCTGGGTTACACTGTAAATTCAATTAGGGAGAACATAAAAAGGCAGATGCAGTTCAGCTCAAAGGAATAGGGAGGAAAGAGAATAAAAGTAAATCTACAGTAGATTAATTTTTATTGTCATTTAATTTAATTTCTAGGTCCTCTCTTTGGATTAAAAGGAGTGGAGGGTACGCCAGGTAGATTTGGCATACAAGGTTTCCCTGGGCCAAGAGGACAAAAAGGTCCTAAAGGTAAGTTACAACAGATAACTCGATAGATGTTGTGATAACAGATAACAGATGCTGTTGTAAATGGCATTGTGTAAAGCTCCCGTTGTATTCAGTCTGAGTTTATAGAGCTAGGACGTGCTCACGGACTGGTGAATTTGATCTGGGGCTAACACAAGGAAGCATTATGTTAGCTTCTTGTAACAAAAAACAAAAAAAAAAAGTATTTCTGTCAAGTATTTCAGAAACTACTCGAGTATTCTCAAGTCTATATATAAAATTAATGTAGTTGAACATCCATTTCATAGTGACAAACCTTTCTTTCTTCTCTTTCCAATCCTTTTCTTAGGTGAAGAAGGAGATTGCAGTACATGCCTTTTGGATGAGGAAAGGAGAAGGGGCTCTACTGGTCCCCCTGGCCCTCCTGGCTTTCCAGGAACTCCTGGCCAGCCTGGGAAGAAAGGAGAATCTGGTGATCAAGGACCACACGGTATTCCTGGCTACCCTGGAGCAAAAGTGAGATAATTAGCTCTTTATTGCATATTTTTTTATATGCCTACTAGAAAACAAACCAAAACCAAAACAAAAAAACAAACAAATTAAAAAAAACAACAGACAAACAAAACAAAACAAAAAAAAAACCATCAAAAAACAACCCAAAACCACACAAGAAAACACCCCAGGCTATTCTCCATGGAAAAATGCTGAAAAGTATGATTTCTTTCTTTCCATGACATTTAAATAGCTTTCAGATTGCTATCTACAAAATACTGAAAGCAAAGAATTGCTAGGATGGTAGTCAAAATATGCAGTTTTAGGAAAAGCGAAAGATTTCCATGTAATCCAAGGTCCACTTCCCATTTATACGATGCTACTATACTACCGAGTAAGACCTGACCATCTGGAAGGGTAACAATTCCAGTAGTAACTTATGGTTGTTAATAAGACGCTGTGTCACTGATGAAATGCAAGGTTCTTGTTTACAATACATTATATCTTCCTAAAAAACAGTACTAAGTAACCCCAAGAAAAGAGCTCTGCTTCTAATCACTTGCTTGTTACTTACACTGAGAGGTACTGTGCTGTGTGGTATGCTAATTGCATTGTGATTCCTTGCAGTCACAACCAAGTTCAAGAAATCACATCTCTCGAGGTTTTAGAATAAAATTCTTGTGAATCTGACCCAAAACTTATTTTGTTTATGCAAAGATGTCAGAGCAAACATAATGTTTTCATTTAGTGCTTTAGGCTTTTCTGAACATTAAAAGATGATGCTACTTTTCAGCCCTATAAGACTGTTGTGAATCATAATCCACTGCCATCTATGAGGCTGTCCTCTTGTAGTGGTGGGCAAGAGTAATTGCAGGTCAGTGTAACAGTGTTGTTTCCATGGTGCCAAATAGTTGCTTGCAGCATTTTCTTTAATGGTTAAGACTGAGTAATTTACTATAGAATCATAGAATCAACCAGGTTGGAAAAGACCTCTAAGATCACTGGGTCCGACTGCTATGTAGAACTGCCCAGCCCACCACTAAACCATGTCACTGAGGGCAAACTGATCTCCACTAATGGCTGCACCTCATGATCTCCACTCAGAATCATCGCTCATTTCCTTTCAACATCTCCCCTCATGACTGCCCCTCATGATCTCCACTCACAGGAACCCCTCATCTACCCCCATTGTGGCCTACTCTATAGCTGCCAACCCTGCCTCTTACAGCTATCCTTCATCTCCCTTCAAACCCTAACCCCTCATGGCCACCCATCATGGCCCACAGCCACCCATACTCTCCTTTCATGATCTCCCCTCAGTTCTCAAGGCCATCTCTCCTGCACCCTCATACCTCCCCCTCACGACTGCTCTTCACAAGCTCTGCTCACACCTGCCAGTCTCGAGCTCCCTTCACAACTGCCCTTCTCAAGCTCCCCTCATGTCTACCCCTCTCAAGCTCCCCTCATGTCTGCCCCTCACGACTGCCTCTCACAAGCTCCCTTCACACCTGCCCCTCTTGGGCTCCTCTCATGTCTGCCCCTCTCAACCTCCCCTCACACCTGCCCCTTTCAAGCTCCCTTTACACCTACCCCTCAAGGGCTCATCTCATGCAAGCCCTCCTCTACTCGCTCCCACCCCTTCTCTCCCCTTATGATCTTCATTATCCAATACTCAAAAGGAAGAAGGAGAAGGCAAGTGGAGGAATAATGGTGATACTCCATGCATAGTGTGATTAACTTGTTTGGATAAGCCAAGGCCTCTTGTGAGACTGGATTTGAGTCAGCTAGAAGTTTGGAGAAAGAGTGTCCTAGAATAGAGAAGAGCAAGCACTGGGTGTGGAGCCAAAGTGGTGGTGTTGGTGAAGATCTGTTGGGCTTCTGGACTGTGTTCTGTTTTGTTTTGTAGGGAGCTTTATCTTGTCAGGGTTTCTGTGCAAACATGGATTGCCCTCATGTTGCCGAATGTCTGGAGCTGCAACAAAGTCCACTGATATGTGCACTTCAGAGAGGGCAAACTAGTAACTTGCTCAACTTGGATGAGTATGCATCAAGTGGAATGGCTTAATTGTGGGCCTCTCAGTCCTTCATTGCACATAGTGAGATAGTAATGCTTTGAGTATTCTCCAATGCAGTTCTGCAGGACTGCAGGTCATGAAAAACCACAGCTTTCCCAGTGCTGTCCTTATGCAGAAGCTCCCCTACCATGCCACAAAGACCTTAGTCCTAGTTAAAGCATATTAATAAACATTCAGGCACATACATGGGATTACTGAAGAAGAAATAATTTACAGAAGCTTTTCTATTTCTTAAGTTGTTCTGTTTCTTCTTTATTTCATTGCATGTAACACCAGGGCTTTTCGGGTCAAGATGGATTTCCTGGTCCTAAAGGAGAAAAGGGAGATTCTTTATACATAACTACTAAAGGTAGAGTAAAAAAAACAAACAAATGATATCATCTGTATTTTGCTACAATGCATGCCTTTCATGAGAGATTGATCTCACAATGGAAGGTGTTCTTTAGGCACCAAAGGAATTCGAGGAGATCCCGGACTGCCTGGTATCAGAGGTGGAGACGGTTTTCCAGGCAGAGATGGATTAGATGGTTTACCAGGACAGCCTGGCTTTCCGGTGAGCAGCAAATACAGTTAAACCATTTCCACCACACTCAACTACAAATGCATTTGATTCTGAGGGGTTATGAGCACCAGGCTATCCTTCTCTCACAGATAATGATGCACAACTAGACTGGCTTTGCTGGTTATTGATATATTCAAGATCAGGTTTACTCTCAGTGTTTTTAGAACAATCACTTTTATTTCCATTTTATTTGACCAACTATATAGTAGTGTATGACCCATTTAGGCCAGCTTATTTGTGATAAATAGTGGTTCATTAATGACTCATTCTAGTGTTGTCTAAGAGAGATTCTATGTGACTGAACTTCAACAGTTTTGTTACAGCTGAGTTAAAGGAAAGCAAAATTTACTCCAATTTTACAGTCTCAAAATGTAAATTCTGTCATCATATGTATGCTTCATTGAACCTCACCTAACTAACTGCTCTTATGCATTACTTGAAGATAGGCCATATCATCTAATCTGGACTACAGTGCTTTTTACTACCACTAAAGAGAGTGTTTCATATTACTTTGAGTATTGAAACATTTTCTAGTGATGTTTGTTAGATTCAGTAGTGTAGAAATATCACTAAAGGAACAGACAAATTAAAAATCTGCCCCCATTTGGGCACAATTTTATATCAGCTTTTCTCAAGGTCTCAGAAGTAAATGCCACATCAGAACAAATCTAGCGATGCATGTGGTTTCCCCAAAATCCACTTGAGCTTTTCGGAAAGGGCAGAAAGCCTCTTCACGGCAGTGATTCATTCGTGTTGCCCAGGTGCCATTCATGAGCCAACATTTTTAGGGGAATGCTTCCTCTAAGAGTGCTTCTCTCATGCTTTTTCTGCCGTGGGTTTAAATTAAGATCAGATTATTTAAAAGATATTTTAGTTGCAATGTTGATTTAAAGAGCTGGGATGTAACATCTGAGGAGTTACTGCTTATAAGATGTTATTCAAGAGTGTGGTTCAACTGTTTGAGTTTTATTTATTTCTCAGCAAAGTCAGCAGTGACCAGATCCATTCGCTTCCTGCAGGGTGATGCTGTCAGAGGTTTCCCTGGCGATCCTGGTTATCCAGGTGAATTAGGCCCAAAGGGCTTTCCAGGAGAAGCAGGCCTGCCAGGTGAAGGATTTCCTGGTCCAAAAGGGTACCGGGGTCCTCCAGGTGACCATGGACAAGATGGCAGCCCAGGACCTCCAGGTCTGCCCGGTCTGCCGGGAGAGCCTGGCCAACTGGGTAAGAGACCTCCATTGCAGTGTTTTACATCAGATACATGAGAGATCACTACTGAACTGTGTGAAGCATCTGTACAGCACATTTTTGAAAGGTAGCATTTGATGGGGGGCTATGTGGTTAAAAAGAGATTGCTTGTATTAGTTGTCTGGAAATATTAAAGAAGGAAATACTTCAAAAGTCCCAGTAGTTTCAGGTCAGGTATTGAAATAGTATGAACTAATGCATTAGTGCCAGCAAGTAACATCTTTCAGGTTTCGAGCAGCTGGTGGTAATGAAGCAATGTCCTGCTATTGGAGTACTCACAGGTGGTTTTGTTTGGTCTTCCCCATCCAACTTAATCTTTTAACTGACCAGAGAAAAACATGTGTCCATCCTTCAGAGCTCTTGAAGGTATCTCTGCAGCTTCCAGCATAAGAATGCCAGGGTTATATTTGCAAGAGCTCAGCCTCACAGTTTTATTGCTCAACTTTGAAATGCCTGGCAAAATATTCAAGCCAAGGCAGGCAGTTGCCAACCCTATTCAGTACATGAGACATGTGGCCTCCTAACTCTGACAGTGTTAGGTTTCAGGCCCAGATTGAATTAATACATGGATAGAGAGTTCCAGTATGCTATAACAAATAGTTTGTGTTGTATGTATGCATAATTTGTAAATGAATGCATTATCTGATGTCATAATAGACATTTTGGTTAGAATTGAAAGCATTTTACAATGTTTCTCTTTAAATAATAACTGCTTTTTACGGTTCTTTACTCACAGACTGTGGGCAGGTCACCGAAGACTTTTCTAGAGGAGATGGAACTGAGCCAATATGGTCAGGTACTGTATGTGCAGATTTCTTGAATATATTTTAAAATTTAGTCTTACGCTGCTTGTATGGCTTGATTCTTTCTGATGACTGTTTTGGATGTTCTTATTTGTAAAGTATTTGAACTTCAGGTCACAAATAACCATGCACATACTTACACAGCTTTATAGTAATTTAATTAAATTGAACATATTATAAAATTATTGCAGTTTTAGCTCTGTAATTCAGAAATTCTTTATTTCATTGCTCCTAAGTGTTTATTGTGGCAAAATAATGGTTGCCATGCACTCTCTAACAACAGTCCCAGAAATTAGATGCCCAAGAAAACTGAAGCAACTTTTTTTTAAAGAACTTTGAGTGAAGGTTTTCAGTACAACTTGACATATAAAGAAAAAAAAACTTAATTTGTACCAAAAATTCACCTGGTTGCTTCAGGGGTCTAAGTTGTTCACAAGGAAACAAAATTTCTCTCCTGTTCTGAAAAATAGTCATCCATGATCCATGAGGTTGGACTACCCTTCCTATACCAGTCTAACTGGAGCAAGCCACCATAGCCCCTGGGAAATAGGCAGAAGAGCATCTTGAGTGTTCTCTTGTAAACGCCACACATGACAATTTTTTTTTTATGAACGATAAAATGTTTTATAATATTAGGGTTTTGCCTGTTAATTTCATTCACCTGCTTTAATGATGTTGTCTCAACTGCAGGAACAGAGTTGATGAGTGAAAATGTATGAGCCCATACAGTGTGACTAACCAACCCTCTTTGCTTGCAGGTGCAGGCTGTGTGAGGCCACCACAGGGATCTCAAGGCAATCCAGGACTGCCAGGAGCCACAGGTAACATTTTGCTTTCACCTTTCTTTTGCACATGTACTATGTTTTGGGGAAGATCTTTCCAGACCAATTAAAGCTGAACTTTAGCAGGCAGTGAGTTTTAGAAATTATGAGGGAGGACAGTGTTAACTTAAAGCCAGCAGAGAGACCTAAGCAGAGTGAAGCCCAGGTGGCTGCACTGTTCCTGAGCTAATTCTGCCTTTGCTAATGAGTGTCAGCCATTAGCAAATTAAGACAGAAAGGACAGCCCATTTGCTATCCTCCAAGTAAATGAGGGTGTACAGAAGGAGTCTACAGGCTTATAGGTAGAAAATATACTGAGGTCTCTGAGAGCTGACTGGACACCCCACACAGAATTTCCTGTCCTTTGGGAGCAGGTTAATAAAAAATTGCAGTGGAGGGCTGTGGCAGATCCTTCTTAATATTTCTCCTCTTGTGATAACATAGAGAGCCTTCAGCAAGTATGAGCTTGAAGTCATTAATGCAGCGCAATGTAATGGGCCAGGCTGTCTGAAGCAACGCAGTTGTACTGTCTGTAGCCATGCACACCTTCCTTGCAGAGCTGGTCTACCCTAGCCCAGAGGGACCATATGGCAATCCTGGGCCACCCCAGCACTGAGGGTTCCACACCTCTTTCTGAAAGGAAGAGGAAATGTTGCAGGGGACAGGATCTGAAGGACTGTGTGAGATAGAATTGAGAGAAACACAGACAAGGATGCCAGTTAATCATAGCTATTGACCTTGAAGAGGGAACCTTCACTAGTAGTTCCTATAAGCTTATGTACTCCCAGCCGAAGCAATAAAGCTGTTTTTCAGTAAATCCTTCTCATGACCAGCTAGTAAAGGTACTGACAGAAACTGTAACTGGGTCTTTCAGAGGTTGGTAAATGTAAAATTCTTGATGCAGCTATTCTTGTACCCCCATGCTTTAGCCAATGTCAGAGATAGGGGCTATAAATTTTAATGTCAAGTATCTGGGGTTTTTTTCCAGCATAAGGTTTATTATGGCATGCATGGATTGATGGATCAATTTATCACAGACTAATGAATCTTAAAAGGGAACATTTTGTCTCTGTTGAAAGATGATGTGTATCTCAAACCTATGTTTCCTTAGTCCATAACGCCTTACTTTGTTGTTAGGGTCGATGCTTCTGAAGGTTATTTTCTTTGCCATCTTTGTATTTTTTCATTTTTTTTTTTTACTTTGATGATTTGTTTATTCTTTCATTAATATGAGCTTGATGGTTTTTATTTCAGTGAATACAGTCAGATTTAACTCCTAGCTGTGAGACTGCTGTAGAACAAGTGGCACTGTTTTCATGTGGTCTATATTTTGTACTTTTGGTTAGCTCTTTAACAGATCTCTGTCTGTCAGCTTTTACGTTCTAGTAATTTTAAGACTTGTTATTCCTCCCTTCCCTCCAAAAAGTGGAAAATGTTCCTTGCTGAGGCCAGGGCAGAACTCTGTTTATAGCCACCTTTCAGCCTGAGTGAGTCCTGAAGCTGGAAACCCAGGAGGAACAGGACACATTTTACAACTTTTCACAGCTTCTTGCTGCTATATATGTGTCAATCTAGTTTCCTGGGTCATCATTCCTACCCACATTCTCTGGATTGACACAAAAGCACCAACACCTCCTTTACACTATTTTCATTGTCTCCTTAGAGTGATATGGTTTTTATCCACAAGTTTTTCTGCCTTCTTTTCAGCCAGGATGGAGCTCTGCTATAGACAGTCAAGTCTCTTAGTGTACTGCATGCTGATGGCACCCAGTATGTCAAGCGAGGAGTCACCTTTATTGTCTCACATCCTTGTGTCTCTGTGTTCCTTTAAAATTCCTGGCAACATAGGCAGCCCACCCTAATTTTACATCCTTGCTATTCAGTAGCCTCAAGACCTACCTTACTGCTGTGAAATAAAATGTTTAAGTTTCCTGTTTCAAATGTGCAGCTAAATTGCTTGCAAACTAAACACTAGTCTAAAATAAAAACTTTTTCCTACTATTCGGCATAACATGTTAACAGCAGCTAACATTGCATAATGAATTACTGAAATATGCAGTAAGCAGTACCCTCATTCTCTACCTGCTGCCTTCTTTCTCTAGAATGGCTTTAATTAGTGCAGTACTGAGCAGAATGAATTAAGTCAGTTATTACACGTGGGAAGCAGGAGTAAGATGCTCTTTCAGTAAGAGACACATTAAAATTTTTCACTGAGACGTGAAAGCCTAGGATTTTTCCTTTTAATTGCTTTCTGAGAAGTTATTGTTCATATAAGGGAGAGAACAATAGTCCTGTATGGCACTGGGAAAATGCTATTCATGCTGCATTTGCTGTTTATGTGCATCTTAATTGTGGTCTTTTTAAAGGTGTTTTTTTTTTCTCCTCCACAAATAACAGCTAAAACTGCAAAATTTATAGTTAAATAATGGAAATTCAGAAAACTGATATGGAAAAAAGTATCAAAATTCAAGTGATGTTTTCTTCGGTTTCTCAGAGATGGAGAGAAATTTGCTTTCAGTGTAATAAAGAAATGAGTTGTAATTCATGGCGATGCTAAGCAACAACACTTAAAATGTTGAAGCATGTTGTTGATCTCAAGCCTGAGCTGTGAACTTAAAGAGTTTGAGGAGCTCAGGAGGGTATGGAAACAAAGCATGCCACAGGAATTATTTTCAAAGAAAGAGCTTTACCAAATAATCTTGATCTTGGAATACAATGAATTAATAAGACTCATGCAATAAAACTATTGCATAAAAAAAAATATATAGTTTTACAAACTGAAGAATCTTTTGAAATGCTTGCAGGTGTTGAGATGTTGAGAAACAGTAGTATTTGTCCTTACCCAAATGTCAAATACTACAGTATGAGGAAGTGAGGTCTAATTTTACTTGTCAGGAGGTAACTTGGTATGAACATGAATTAAGTGCCAGAGAAATATTTTTTCAGGGCACAGCCCTGCCTTTACTATCGAAACTATAGATCTGTACTGTTACAAATATAGTAAGTAGAGTAGTTAATTTGTATTCTGTTTCGAGGATGATTAGATCTAACCTTTAGCCTTACATTTCTGTTTTGTGGTTATCTAAAGCATTCTACTCTTCTTCTGTGATCAGGTTAGCCAGGAAGGGAAAAAATTGTTCCTCCTACAGCCTCTCGTCTGTGCCTGTTTCCTTTGAGCATTCTCCTTTGACATTGCCTCTTGACTTCAAGATAAAAGCCCTAATTTACAAAATATTAAAAGTCTTTGAGCCTAGTCGTTTTCATCTGGTAGTCTCCATATCGTTAGTCTTTAAATCAGGTTAATCCATGTTTGTAAGAGCACTCGGCCTAGATTTTTGGCCATGTCTTGGGATCTTGAATACTGCTAAAGAGCTATTGTATGGTCCCATTAAATTAAATGAAGTTTCATCTTTGCATCCAGAAACACATCACAGTGATATTTACCACTACCTTTTCTTATATTATGTGCACATTTCTGGTTTGTTTGTTCAGAACACAATTTCTTACTTTCTGTTATATAATTTAGGTGCAAAAGGTGCAAGAGGATTCCCAGGTGATCCAGGTCCAATGGGATTCCCAGGGCTAAATGGTACACGAGGTGATCCTGGTCGAGAAGGTTTACCAGGTCCTCCAGGTATCTTGAAGTAATTTGTCATTCTTTATATACTTTTGACCTCTTCACTACAGTTACTGAAACAGAAGAACATGGTTCCAGATACATTTGCATTTATCTTCCCTTCCATGCTCAAACAATGAACTGTTATACAAAACTGCTACTTTTCAAATCCAAAAGGATTTCCTGCAACTTCTGTAATGATAAAAAGTAACACAGACACCAACCTTTTAAAATCTGCTTTATAGTGCAAAATTGCAAATGTGACAGTAAAAGTCCATGAAATTCACATAGTAATAAGTTCAGTAACAAGATATTTCAGATTCCAAATGGAATATACTCAGAACGATGATGCAGAAAGTAGGAAAACAGTAGTATTAGTATTTTTATATAACTCCCAATTTCCACATTTGGTTGAATGTTCTTATAAATGCTATGTTTTTTTAAAGCATGTATGCAACACTTTTCATTCTGCATGTTTCTGCTAAGAACTAGGGGAAACTACAGTAACATAAAAGGTGTTGTGATGGTGCATCTAGGATTTAAACTCCAACATTTATAGTGAACCCTGTGATGCCTACTCCCTGTTTTGTTTGTAGGTTTTACTGGACCCAGGGGAGACAGGGGCCCAAACGGTCTACCTGGACTGCAGGGACACCCAGGCCTCACAGGAAAATCTGGTGCTCCAGGAGCTACAGGACTGAAGGGTTTACCTGGTGATGCTTTAGGTGCAGCAGCAGGTTCCAGAGGGGATGTTGGGCTTCCCGGTTTCCCGGGGTTGAAAGGCTTGCCAGGAGATCAAGGAGTACCAGGAGCTAGAGGTAATGCTACTTCAAACAAAGAAATGTTTAAGTAAGAGTATGATATAAATGTAGCCAAATAATAGGAATGTGAGAGTAGTAAGAGACTGTCTTAGGATGTGCTGGAGTTGCTGATGACCCCAGTATCAAATCCCAATGCCTGATGATCTTCTATCCTTTCACTATCTACCTCAAGTGTTAACAATATGCTGGTTACCCCCTTGCCCTGTTGTGAGAGTGAGAAAAGAGTAGTAATTGTGTGACTAGCTCAAAGCTATCACAGGAGCCTGTGTAGCAGATTTTTCTTATGATTTTCAATACAAAGAAAAGAAAGAAGAGCATCATCTTACATAAGTTATTTGAAATGAAGAGAACTGGTTTCACCTTCAGTAGAGCCACAGAGTGAAAAAAAGATGAAGGCAGCTCTGTGGCACTCAGAAAGTTTGAAAAAAGGCAGAAAACATCACTAGCATCTCTGAAAAGAGGAAGAAACTCAAGGTAAAACATGAATTGAAAGGGAAAGAAAATTGTGTGACTTTGTACCTTCTTTCTAAGCATTTCTGTAGAACTAAGTTTTCTGCAATAGCAAAAGTAAGCATGGGTAAAAGAAAAAGCATTAGTAGTTTGTATCTTCTTGATTTATTTTGCAGTTCTGAAAGAATGACTCCAAAAGAAAAGCATGTGAATTTTTTGTATGTGATGTGGGTTTTTAGTTTCATATGAAGTGGCTAGTGCTTCCTTTATATCATCTATGCCACTTATACTGCTAGCCACTCAGAGCAAAGAGGTAAAGCCTGTATTCTGTTGTTGAGAAAGCTCACCTTATGTGACCTTAGTTATAAAAGCACACTTAACTATAGTCAAGGCAACGGACCCACACTGACGTAAAACCTGAATAAAGGGAAGCAGATCCACTCAGCCTGGATGTTAAGTGCCATGTATGTACTCTTGAGGTCTTCTATGCTTCTGCTTTTCCAATATGAATACAAAGCAGGAATCAACTTTTAAATTTTAGACACCCCCTTTGCTCTTACCTTGTAGAGATGTAAATTTTTCAAGTGCACTAAGTCATGTCAAGGCCATTTTGCATAAAAATTTGTATGAATCTTGTAACAATGCCTTGTAATGACCTTACTTGAAGATTTCTGAACAATGACCCAAAACCAGAACTCATCTGCCTTAAATATTCCCATTCCTGCCTATCACATTTTACAAAAGATACAGAACATTATTTCAGTGGTTCAGTCAGCTGCTTGATTTGATTCTTACAAAGATATATGTGATAAAGAGAGATCAGGAATTACATAATTACAGTGCCAAATTCTTTCCATTCATCTGAAAGAGCCACTCAACCTTGCCAATACAAATATTGAGATCAGTATTGATAATGTGAATTATTTTAATTTGCTTTTCCTGCTGTCACTGAATTTTCAGAGGAAAAACATACCCTGAAAGACTAATGCATACACAGAAGTGGTGATAATAAGCTCTCTTGATATTTATGCTCTCTAATGCATGATTATGGTGTTTTAGGAACGGATGGTATCCCAGGTTTGCCAGGACCCAAAGGAGAGCCAGGACCACAAGGTCTACCTGGTTTGATGGGATTGCCGGGAACTCCAGGAACACGTGGATTCCCAGGGCCACCAGGAAACCCTGGGCCAGATGGTGGGCCTGGTTCTCAAGGACCTATTGGTGAGGAAGTATTGCTGTCCTGTGTCCCTCCTCCTGCCAGTTCTCTGTGGCAGGACAACTGTGTGGTTTCCACAGCAGAAAGTTAAGCTTGGGATTGTGGTACATGCTGTGCTTTTATTCCCAGCCAGAGAAATGACAGTAATAATGTAGACAGTGTTGACTGCAAATTGTACTGGTATCAGAGGTGGAAAGTAGGGGTGATGGTGGTCCTCACTGGCAGAGCTGCTGCTTTTAATTGTACAGCCACCTACCAAGCCAGGTCATACCTTGCTTGTGGCAAACTGGGAGAATGAAGCTACCAAATGGGAGGAGTTATGGAAGAAGTGCTTAATTCCTAAAAAGGAGAGAAAGGTCCTATTAGGAGTGAGTACAGGACCAAGCTGGTAGTGAGTGTGGTTTGCATCAAGGAGCTGCTTTGACTTTATAATCATGTATGCAGTTCTTTGCTGAAAAAAGTCCTAGTGTTCTCCCCTCAACACAAAGCTGGTAGGATAGTAGTTTTCTCCCCTTTGAACTACCTTATGTGAAAATAATCATGTATGTCCAAACACTTTTTAATCTCCCTATTTGCATGTTCACATGGCAGGTCCACCTGGTGCTAGGGGAGAAGATGGTGAGCAAGGTTTTCCTGGCCCTGTGGGCATGAAAGGTCTGTCTGGTGACAAAGGTGAAACAGGTTATCCAGGATTACAAGGTGTGCCTGGTGTGACTGGTCCCCCTGGCATAAGCGGAATGGATGGCTTTCCAGGAGATAAAGGTGAGTTCTGCTCAGCTGCTTTGAAAAAAAGTAGTGTTGCCTAAACTAGTTCTGTGCTGAGGTGAACAAGACACTTTCTCTGCTGAGCTGCCTCTGTTTAAAACAGAAGAATTAGGATCATGTGCCTAATATATTCCAAAATCACTGTTATCCCCTGTGTTGTGCTTGGCAAAAATGCTAGCTTCTGACATGCAGCCCTACTCAGAAGGGAAGTGGCTGTTTTACTTCTCCTTTTAAAAATTACACAGTATTTACTCAGCTATCTGTCCAAAAATCTTTCTCTTGTCCCAGTCCCTCTGGCTCCCAATGAAATTAAAGAGATTTTACCCAAACTTTTGCTATAAAGTTTTTTAAAGCTGGCTGTTTTATACTGAGCAATGCCAGACACAAGACCTTGATGTTGACCTTTACCAGGATACTAATCTTAACATATAGAGAAGGTGAGATTCTCACCTGCCAGTCCCAAAAATGCTATGTATAATGCAAGTTGTCTACATTTCACAGAGTTTACAGGGATTTTCAACAGTATTGAACTCTATGTGAAACCCAGTCAAAGGCTGGGAAAGGTGAGGGACATGCTTATAAATGCATGTTAAAATTTCACCAGTTGGAAAGATATGACTTTTGCCCTAATACAACTCTGGAGTACTGATCAGCTCTCATTTGAGAGGAATTAAGATCTATATGTTAGCATGCCCTGTGTAAAACGGCATCCCTTTGTTTAGAAAAAAGAAGTGTGGGAAATTGTAGTGAGAAAAGGCTAGCCAGTCCTAAACCCATGATTTGTGTCTCTACATGAAGAAGAACAGACTGACTAAAAACCTTGTGTGGAATAGGTGCCTTTCTCTAGCTTACACGTAGGAGAGGGGTTGAACTTTCAGAAGACACTAAGTTCTGGTCATCTCTGCAACATCTCTTCCTGACCAGTTGAGGTAGTTTAATGTGCCCCTGCTCCTCTCTACTTTGGGTGCCTGACCCAGAGCTGCAGATTGACCTAAACATCAAGGCATCCAAAAATAGATACTGGTGCACAGTTTTTACACCACTCTAGTCATGTGTTTCTTAGTTTGGAGAAATCTGAGTAAGGTAACAGTTGTCTTCACTTTCTTTCTTTAAAGGTGCAAGAGGTTCACCTGGCATCGATGGTTTCAAAGGAATGACAGGCCTAAAAGGAAGACCAGGCATCAAGGGAATCAAAGGAGAATTTGGCCCACTGGGGGCTCAGGGCGATAAAGGCTCACAAGGAGCACGTGGTTTTAAAGGTATTTGCTTATGAGTGGTACCAGTGTGTTTGCTTTTCACATCTGGAGAACAATTTTACAAGGACACAAAAGACACATTTTTCACATGGTAAATTTAGCTCAGACATTCCTCCACCTATTTCACACATGGGCCTCTGGCTGAGAGGCCCGGGTTTTAGGCTCAGGGAAAGGTTACTTCTTTGTGAATCTTTACACATTTCAGGTCGGAGACAGACATCTCATTATTCAACTGAGCTCAGATAGTGGCACTTCTGGGTATATGCAGAGCTTAACAGAGCCTTTTCTCAGAAGAGTAAGGTGTTTTGGGGAAAAAGATTGAGATTTTCTCCAGTTGCATTGTAAAGGTACTTAAATACTCAGAAAAACGTGCAATTAAGTAGTTAAAATTCAGTAAAGTTTCTGCTGATATCATCATCAGTGAAATGAAAAATGTAACTGAGTCCTCTTTTCTTTGCGTGCTTTACCACGACACCAAAATGTTATTTCTAGTGACCCTGAGATAGGCATTTAAGAAAATCTAGTCTGCAATTTAAATGTTGCAAAACAGTGCTCCCAGTAATTTAGGGGAGATATGAGCAAAAGGCAAGTGTGAAGACAGCCCCTGCAAAGAGAAGTGTAAATATACTTCTTGGTGAAGAAGTCTAAGACAGTGTGTGATCATAGCAGACAAGTCTGGGTGGCTGGCCTGACTCTGCAGCCCACAAAGAACTAAGAACAGTCATGCAGTCAGTCTCTTTGGGTCCTTTATTCAGAATATCATTTTCTGTTCTCACCAGTAACCTTCAAATCAAGAAAAAGAACAAGATAACTGGTAACAAATCCAAACACTCTTTTGCCCAAGGCATTTTGACTGAGAGTTTCCCCTTCACTGGAACTAACCTACTTTTCTGTGCGTTCTCCAGTGTGCTTTTTGGTTTCTTATAAACATGATACCTAACTGAAATGCTGAGAGAGAGGTAAATTATCTGTCACAAAGGAGTTTGAGTCCAGCTTCCCAGGACAAAAGTTTAACTCAGCTTTCATGGGGTTTTTAATGCTTGACTGTGCTACCACCGCGTTGTATTGAAACAGGTCAATACAACATGGATTTTCCTTAGTTTGTGCAAGATTATCTATTAAACCCTTTTTGTTAAATTTACTCTTCTGCTCACTTTTTCCACCACAGTGCCACTGACTAGCTTTTTGTTACATGGTTGTTTTTTTACCCTTTAGGTGACCGTGGGGATCAAGGACCCCCAGGAGAACCCCCCAAGCTCAAGCCCAGCATGATGATGGAAGTTAAAGGTGAAAAAGGAGATGTTGGAGAAAGGGGCACAAAGGGATTCTTTGGCTTAAAAGGTCAGTGGTCACAGCCAAAATGCCCAAGCACATTCAGGATTATTTATTGGTGTCTTTTCTCAGTTCCCATGTTAAATATTCCCTACTCATTGTTCCACTGTGCTGCAGCCCCCCCCCCAGCAAAGTCTCTGGCAGCAGAAGCTGAGCTCCTGGCTGCGTTTCACTGTGTTTAGAGCCATGGAAAGCTTGTGGGATTATGCTCTGTGTGCCTCCTTTTTGTATTAACACATTATGGTGACACGTTTTGAAAGCTTCTTACTCACAAGCAACTACATCTCAGCCTTCCTCAGCTTTAATAGTTTACATCTTTTCTATTTTTCTTCTTTTTTGCTTGCAGGTAGCAAGGGAATGCCAGGTGTTCCTGGGAAGACAGGAACTCCAGGGTCCCCTGGGCGCCCCAGCTATGTGGCTGGTGTGAAAGGAGACATTGGTGCGAAGGGGCTGACAGGTCTGAAAGGGTATCCAGGTCCAGCTGGCTCTCCTGGCATCAGAGGCTTCCCTGGCACCACAGGAATCAGGGTGAGTTCATGCCTGTGGGGAAATAAAGGTGTCCTTATGCTGGCATGCAGCTTCTCTAGGGAGTGGCGTTCACCTCCTGAAATTACGCTGAACAGTTACAATGAAAAGATAACAGTGCAGTAAAAATTGAATAAATAGGCCAAATATTTTTGCTTCATCCTTCCAGTGTTCATCAAGCAGACTCCTTAATCTTCTCATTGGTAGACATCCAAATTTCAGGTGCCAGCTTTTTACCAATGAGGACCTGCACAGTTCCTACTAGATCCTTGTAGACCTAGCTGTTGCTGTAGCTGTTGGTAAAATTTTTCTCCATGCTGAGCTTGCTCTTCCCTTTCTGATGGGACTTATGGTACCTCTGCCAGAAATAATTCACTGTCATTCATCTAACAGTAAAAGAGTTTAAGAATTTCAGCTCCTAGAGGGTAATTCACTGTGGTTCACTTTGGATGCAAAATAAGTTACAATGGAAGAAATAGACTTTTTCAAAAACACTTGACAGTAAACTCACATACATCATTTATTTAAGAGAGCCAAAACCTATGTTCCTTTCTCAGATAGCATTGCCCTTAGATTTCAGTAGGACTTCTTCCTAACCAAGGTCTGCAGGACTCTTGCGGTATACCCCACTTGGCAACTAAGCACCGCAGAGCTGCTCACTCACTTCCCCCAAACAAGAATGGAGGAAGAGCATTGGAAGAGTAAAAGTGAAAAAATTCATGGGTTTAAGAGCAGATTAATAATTGAAATATAATGATTATTATAGTAGTAGTTATTAAAAGGAAAATAACAATGAGAAAGTAATAAACCCCAAGAAATATGAGTGAAACAAATGCTCACCACCAACCGATGCCCAGCAGTGGCCCCCTGCCCAACCTTCCCCCAGCTTTACATGCTGAGCATGATGCTGTATAGTCTGGGATACCCCTCTGGTCAGTTGGGGTCAGCTGTCCTGGCTGTGTCCCCCCCAGCCTCTTATGCACTCCGAGCCTGCTTGCTGGTGCAATGAGAGGCAGAAAAGACCTTGACTCAGTGTAAGCACAGCTCAGCAGTAACGGAAACATCTCTGTTACCAACATGGTTTCCAGCACAAATGTCAAACCATACCAGCTACTGTGAAGAAAATTAACTCTACCCCAGCCAAATCCAGCACAAAGACTCGCTACCATACATGTGCAGTAAGATGTTCTCAATTTCAGATTTAAGGCTTTGCAAATATAATTTGTCTGTTGGTTTTGTACTGGTTCAGTTAAACTGACTTCAGCCAAATTACTCTCCAAAGGACTTCAGAAACTCAAAAATGGTAAATTTGGTAACCTTTTTTCATATTTCCAAACCATGCTGCCTGGAAAGTTGAATATATTCTGATCTTCACTAACTGATACCTGTTCTCAATTGTATGACAGGGAGAAAAGGGTATGCCAGGAATTTCAGGCCATTTTGGTACTCCTGGCTCACATGGTGAAATAGGTGAGTTAGTTCTCTTATCTGAGCTCTCTTTGTATTCATTGCCCATCAGATGCTCAGCATTAAGTTCTGAAGTGTCTTAGGGGGTCTTCAGTGTTAAAGAGCCTTCATACACTCTTACAGAATGGTATTATAGATGTAGGAGGCTGTGAAAGGTTTAATACTGTTAATTTCATACAATGTGTACTGTCCATGGATGAAGCCATCCATAGCAGGGAGGGTGGCTGTTCTAGAGGCTTTATGTTTTTCCTTCTTTAATTCACTCCTCTTTTATTCTAGAAAGATGATAATTACTGAATTTTGCCTCAGAGATTGCAGTTCATTCAGAACAACAGGAAATACTGTTTGAATTAAAGCATTACACTCGTGTGTTCTTTTTTGCTTGAAATAGGTGAGCGGGGAGACACTATAAACTTACCAGGAATGCCAGGCCTTAAAGGGGAAGTTGGTGTGCCAGGCTTAACAGGTATTAATTTCACAGTTGCTCTGCATGTACTACTTTTTTCATACTGAAGTCCACAGAGGGAGGGGGAGTTTGCTGTAGGCTTTTGGTGCCTATTGAACCTGTGCTCTCATGAGAGCTCCTGAAGAAGTAGTTGTGGAAGACGCGATAGGAAAGCCAGGTCAGTTTTGGATTGGGTTGTTTAGGTTATCTATTAAATTTTCCTTGCACATGCAGCACACTTGAACATCAGTGTCATGTTCCACGTAATTTGGGGAGTACTTTTAAAAACAAATTTAATGATGGTTTGGCCAACATGCTGTAGACAACTATTCATTCTCCCAAATTATGCAAACACCCTGACTAGAAGAACTTCTTTATGCGGCAAGATCAGGACCTATTAGGTAGCCAATTTCACATTATGCTTGTTAGCTTTAGAATTGTACAGAGATTATTAAAAGAATATACTGGCTTCATGCTTTTTCAGGCACAAGAGGAAGCACAGGACAAAAAGGTGAAGGTGGCGATCCTGGTTTCCCTGGCATTGAAGGCCTTAAGGGCACGCAGGGTCTCCCTGGCACTGTGGGACAGGAAGGTAAAATATTCTTTTTAAAGCTCAGAAGAATAAAAATGCTTAAGAGGAGAAATAAAAAAATACCTTTTATCTTGAAATAAAATCATTATGTTTTTTAATATGTTGAACATTCTGTAAGTTGGTAAAGAGCAGTGAAAAGGATGTAGAACTCATGGTAGAACTTATTAAGGGGAAATTTCAAAAGGCTACCTCTGCTTCATACCAGTTTTACAGCAATCCTGTCCAGAGAATTGTGTTGCTGGCATACTCAGGTATTTTAATGCTGTCTCAATACTTCAAGGAAAAGGGCTTTTCAATGCTCTTCTCTATCAAAAATTAAGTCAATACTCCCTAGGACCCAGTTACAGAGCCTTTGAGCCAGCCTCATTGGCTGTCTGTACAAGCATACTGAGGGAACTGAAGTCAGAATTTGGCTCTGGCTGGATCATAAACTCAGGGCTTAAGAATATGTCTTATTGCGAGAGGATCATGAAAATGCTCTTTCAGAACAGTTGCTCCATACTTCTCATATAATTAGAAGGGTTAGAAACTCCAGCCAAGATTGGAGCAGTTTCAGTCGGTTCCTCACTGGGAAACAGTTCTTGTCTGAACAGCTTTCCAGTCAGAAAGGCAAAATAGATGTGGCAGAAGAGGTAACTGAGGTGCACATAAGTTCAATTACTTATCGTAACTGGTAACAGTAGAAAATTATCATTTTAATGGGAGGAGCCCATTGTATTTCTACGGCTGTCAGAAAGGTTGTAAAAATCTGACGTTTGTAATGAATTGTTCTGTTATACCTTGCCTTTCCTATCTTTACTCTCTTTAGTTCTCTTGCACTTGGATGAACGGTGCAGTATCATACAATGATACTAGGAAGCAAAAGCCTTATTTTTGCTACCTGGGAGAATGAAGGTAGCACACGTCCATGTTTTGGGTGATTGGCTTTAAGGACACTCATGAGCATCATTGTCACACAGGTTTACCAGGACTGGTTGGCCCCCCCGGGCAGCAAGGAAGTCCTGGGGTGACTGGATTTCCAGGTGAAAAGGGACCTCCCGGCTGGCCTGGCTTACCAGGACAAGCAGGTATTCCAAGCTTCAACTATTCAGTCATTTCAGTGTGAGCACTTGCTATTGTTCCTTTGGGATGGAAAAGAAAGGAGGCTTTTTGCAGTTCGGAGTGGCAGAGTTTCCTCTAGTAAACATTTATTCCTCATAAAGTCTAGGTGCATTAGTGAAGACCCACGTGGCTGCTTTCTGATTTATGGCTTCTGAAGGACTGCTCTCTGCTGAGCTCACTTTAACAGCTCATGACCTCTCTCAACCAGGAAGGCAGTTTTCAGGAAACATACTCATTTTTCATGACAACTGGGAAGAAAAAAAAATATTTGACATGCAGCAAGAGCAGTGATAGACAGTATTAGAACAAGATAATGTGGCATTAGATAGCAAACAATATGCTTATCCTACATTATCATAAAAAACTGTGAACTGATCCAATGTTTGGTTTTAAGAATAAATGACTTATGGCTCAGACAGAATTCTGCTATCAAAATACAGGTGATAGTTTAGTATGAAGCTGCTTGAATCACAGGATACAGAATCTCATTGGTTGACGCCTAATTCCTTAAAATATTAAGCAGATTTTTTTTTTCTACAGTATAGCCAGAAATTGCCCTGCTTTTACTAGGATTCATCTATCTGAATCTTCATCTAAACTAATATGGTTATGAAGGCTGCCTTTATAGACAGTAAAGAGGGAGAGACACACTTTATTGTGAGGTTGAATTGTGCTCCAGAGCTTTGGCCATTGATTAGAAGTACCTGCCTAGGTTTAACATCATGCTTAACACTTCGACAAGTACAAATACATGGGATAAATTTTACCTGTAACAGCAGCAGCAGCTATTATACATTTTATTAGGGGTTTGTTGGAGTTTTGGGTTTTTTTACATTACAGTGAATTTCTCCTGAAGAGAGCTTCACTATAATTACATTTAGAGCCTAAAATTATGTTCTAATTGTCTTGCTTTGAGGATTTTGGAAAACTAAATGGTTATTAATTCATGGCAGCAAGAATGGAACTAATGATATGCTACCAGGCAAATCAAAGATGTTTAAAAAAGTAATAATCTTGTTTATTACTTGGAAAGTAGTGAAATTTGCTAATCACAAAACCACAGTGTGATGTATTTCATAGTAAGCTTATTGTAATGAATTAATTTGCCTATAATACACAAGATTTTAACACAGAATAGTATTTATCCAAGGATTTGAAATTTTTGCCTAGAAATATATATAGGCTCGTAGAAAGATAATCATGAATGCAATTTTAAAACAGGCTTGCCTGGCTTAAGAGGAATCAGTGGACTGCATGGTTTACCAGGCACTAAGGGCTTACCAGGATCACCAGGTAAGTGAGACTCTTATTCTGCCTGTTTGTAGGCATAACATTGTGTTGGCTGCAAGTTTAGTGAGTGAGATCTTTGCAATGTGACTTTGTTAACTGTATTCCATAGCCCAATGTGGAACTTCCTTCAGTATTGTGGGCTCTGGCAAGCAGCTTCATACCGTGTATGCTGCCACACAGATGGATTATAACTCAACTTTAAGTCATAATTTTTTCCCCTTATCAAGTTAAAGCCTCAAAGCCTTTTTTCCCATTATGAGCCATTTTTCAATTAGCCGTTACAGACTCATGTATTTAGTAAATCCACATGCTGTTGTCGTGGTTAAGGCCCTCACGCAGTTCTGTTCACTCACTCCTCCCTCTTTCTTCCCCAGTCCTGGGGGATGGGGAGGAGAATCAAAAGAATGCAGCTCCCACAGGTTGAGATAAGAACAGTTTAGTAACTAAGGTATAACATAAATCACTACTGCTACCACCAGTAATAATAATGACAAGGCAAATACAAGGAAAGAATACAAGAGTTCACCAACTAATTTCCACTCAGCCCAACCAAGCAGTGGCCCCCTCCATCACCTCATACCAAGTCTGAACACACAGTACAACCCTCCCCCTCTTCCAGGTCTCTGCTCTACATCCTGGGCATGATGTGCTGTGGAATGGAATACCTCTTTGGTCAGTTTGGGTCAGGTGCCCTGTCTTTCCTTCCTCCTGGCTTCCCCTCCTCCCTGGCAGAGCATGAAACTCAGAGAGTCCTTGGCCAGCCTAAACATTCTAAGCCATAACTACAAACACTGGTGTTATCAGCGCTGTTCCCAAGCTGAAAATCAAAAACACAGTGCTGCACCAGCTACTATGAAAAAGAGAAAAATGTCTGCTGCTACTGAACCCAGGGCAGCTCTATACATGTATGTTAGCATGCTAATACACTGTTACATGCAGAAACATCTCAGCTTTCCTCTTAATTTTTAACAACTCCACAACAGGTCCAGATGGTTACGGCTCTGCAGGTTTCCCAGGTGCAGTGGGTGAAAAAGGAGAAGCAGGAGAGCCAAGCAGAGTGGAAGGCAGCCAAGGACCTCCTGGTCAGAAGGGAGACAGAGGCGTTCCAGGTGTGCATGCCAGAGAATGGGATCTATGCAGGTGTTTTCAGTTTTGAACATCCCATTCTTTATATTTAGTCTGAGATGAGTCCTTATAATTGCAATTGTGCATTTTCCTTGTAGCACTGATTATTTCTTCTCTTCCTTTCAGGAGTCCAGGGACCCTTGGGCATTCCTGGGCAGGAAGGACCTCCAGGTCCTCCTGGGATTTCAAATATATCAGGACATCCTGGTGACAAAGGCTCCCCAGGGCTAGACGGAGTGCCAGGTAATTCATGCCTTGTTTCCCTCAGGCAAGAATAAAAGACTGTGTACAAGGTTGTGGCCTCAGACAGCAGCAGATTAAATACTGGGTTAGCAACAGCAGTGTCATTGTTATTTCTGTCTTGATTCAGTAAAATATCCCTATTAAATGGAACACTAAAGTGCATGAATAATTGTTGGACAGAACTAATGGTGTATAAGATAATAGAGATGGACCTCTTGAAAGTAAAAGGCAGTTCCTCCAGGTTGTCCTGATGGAAGGGTTTGATTTTCATGCAAACAGTTGTAATCATCCAGAGTTCTCTTGACAACTTTCCCAAGGATTATGCTAATTTGCAACTTTAAACTCTGAGGTCTGTGGCAAACTTGCAGGTCTATGGAATTTTTTTGTTATCATTTATAAAACTTTCCTATGTGAAATTCTCATGCAAACTAAGCTACTAAGGAAGTATTAGCTTTTCTCTCTATAAGTCCATGCCTTGAGAATGCCTCTCTCACACCTATGAAAGGGCCACTCTGTGTCTCCCTATATTTAGAGGCTGATATACCTGTAGCTTATTGGACCGCACATTCATTTCAAACTGCAGTGCCACTGTGAAGAGCTTGTGGCAGAAGCTGCAGATGTCTCGCTACCAGCTTTATATGATGCATGGAAATTTTTATATAAACTTGGCAAAAATCTACAACAGGCAAACAAGATGAAACCCAACAGAGTACCTAGGTTTCCAAATGGAAAACAAATGTTAGTTGGCCTAACACTTCATACTGACTCCCGCTCCCTAGACAGTCATTGGATTAAAAAATAAAGGTAGAAGCAGTCAGGAGAGTAGGAACAGGAACCATCTCCCCGTCAAAATGGTAAGGTATGGCTCATTCTTATTTTGCCACCTCCATCTTCCATTTGGTCCAACTTCAACAAGCAGCATGAGTGATGCTCCACTCAAAACCATAGTTGGTAAATCCCTCTCTCTTCAGAAACAAGGTCCAAATGTCTTCTTAGGTGGCAGAGGTAATTGAAGAGAAACCTGCCAGGTTTAGCTTCAGGCAATAAGTAATTCTAGAAAAAGAAACTGTTCCCATCATTCCCGAGACAGCATGAAGTAGTTATTTGTATCCAGATGTTCAAGTGAAGCACTAACATACACTGAACGGTAAGTTCTTGGCTGACTTACCACCTGGCACTGAGTCAGGCACTCACTGCTTTTTGATTTCTCTCTAGTTACTTGGAGAATTTAGGATAAAGCAGGAAGGCATCTATTGAAGTGGGGAACTTGCTGGGGAAGGAGGAGCTCATTGAAGGATGCATCTCAGCAGGCACCTCATTTCTGCTGACATCTTGAGATGACACTGTACTTTGTGGGAGACTCGTGCTCTAATTCCTCTGCCACTGCAGCAAAGAGTATGCCAGCCACAGAGCAGGAGTGCTGAATAAGTTGGGGAGCTAAGCATTAGTTCCCCACTTAAGGAAATAAAACCTGATGAGATACAATTAGATAGTACTGTTATTTTCCCCCGTGTTGAGGTCTTAAGACTAAACTGATTACAACCTATATGTGCTCTAAATAGGCTATCCAGGACTACAGGGACAGCCTGGAATACCAGCTCCACCAGGAAGCAAAGGAGAAAGTGGACAAATAGGTGTGAGTGGAGAAATTGGTCCAAAAGGAAGTAGAGGTGATCCTGGATTATCAGGAAGACCTGGCATTCCTGGCTACCCTGGGCCAAAAGGTAAGGATGGGAAATGCTGATCTTGGCCAGGAATAGGGGAATATCCTATGCTGCAGCAGCTTTAATAACATGACTTTTGCATTCAATCTGTGTTGAAAGGCAGTAATGCCATCTTTCGTTTTTCATTCAAGGTCGAAAGGGTGAGCAAGGTGTCATTGGCTTTATGGGCCCAGTAGGATTTCCAGGTGATCTGGGACCTATCGGACCCAAAGGGGATAGAGGACTGACTGGTAAGTGGAAGTCAGATGCGTGACTCCTTTCTAAATTTCTCATTTTGCAGCTCCACAGAGCTGATCTAACTGGCCCTGCTTTGAGTGGGAGGTTGGGCTAGATGACCTCCAGAGTCTTCTACAACCTGCATGACTCTGTCTGGCAAATTCCAGTGGCAGATGCCTGAATTTAACATGAGTAGTCAGCTTTTTGCCTTTATCAATTTATTTCGTATGAGGTAAAAGCTCTAAAATCACAGCCACTTTCAGGATTAAAAACCAGAAGAATTCCTGATCTAAACTAAACCTCCAGAGTACACATACTGGATATTTAGAAATATATTTAAAATCCTTCACTCCAACTGTATCAGCATGTATTTGTGCTTCCTGAAGCCACCAAAATAAGGTGCTATGCCTCAGAGAGCTATCTGCTCTCTGGGGGAACTTCCCAGCTTCCTGCAGCATAAATGAGGGAGCAGTGGCATCATTAATTTCCTTCTGCTTATCTGTGTGCTGTCCGAAGGTTGCTGATCACAGTCCCTTGCTCACATATGTATATATGTATCTGTGGATGAAAGCATGTTAAGGAAAATCAAACTGTCTCATCTTGTTTCGAATCATAGGCTTTCAGGGGCCTCCAGGCTCTCCTGGGCTGTCCCCTCTTCCTCCAAGGCTGGTTGCTGAGCAAGGTTCACCAGGTCCCCGTGGAAATATGGGACCTCAAGGAAGCCCAGGAGATATGGGACCTCAGGGTCCACCAGGCGATCCAGGTAGGAATTGCACACTCAGAGTGAAAGGTCAGATCCCCTTAGTGAGGTCAGGTCACCAGAGCACTGTTTTGTCCCTCTTCTACTTTAAATTATGGAAATCAGAAAGGAGAGTCAAATTTTGGTCTTTCAAAGCTAGGGCTTGGATTTCTTCCTTCTCCTAGCATTCAGAACTTAAGCAACACTCACATAGCTAAAGCAGCAGCAGATGTGGATCTCATTTAAATCAAGAATGAACTTCTTTGATGGAAATGGGCACATCCTTATGGGAGTGCTATCAGCGCAGGGAATGTACCATTAGTGATATGTGGATCCAATACAGTGCACTCCTTACTACTAGCTTCATCAGACATGCTTGGCGTGAAAGTGAAAGATCACGGTTGTGCTGCTCATGTAATCTTGATCCAAGAAGCTTTTTCCAATGAAGTCAGCGCTGTGTGCCTGAGCAAGAACCACAGGATCTTGCCTTTAGTGTAAATCGGTAAACATGTCATATAAGACCAAACATACTAAAGTAGAGCATGTGTTAACAAAGCAGGTAGCATGTTGGTATCTGTGTAGTCACTGTGCTTATAACCATTGTTGGTGCAAGGTTTCAGAGGCATACCTGGAAAGCCAGGACTCCAGGGCAGGGGTGGCATTCCAGCTCCTCCTGGCTCCAGAGGTGAACAAGGAGCAACAGGATTTCAGGGTCCAGTAGGATTTGAAGGTAAGAAATGGCACACAGCACTTCTTCCCTCTTTCCGCTGTCACTGCCATAAATTATTCTGTAGTTCTACCTCAATGGGTGGGAATGAGGAGAGAAGAAAGAAAGTTTCTGTCTTCACAACTTCTTCACAAGAGACAAATGACTTCTAACAGAGTTATCTTAAAGGAGTATTTTTACAATAAGTTTTGATAGATGTAGATGTCAGTCCACTCATGTTAGTGAGTTTGTTTTGATCTGTGTATTTTATATTGATTTTCTCTGAAGTATTTCTGCCTAGTGTTTTACTAACAGTTACATTCATGGAAACAAATGGTTGAGTAGGCGATATTTGTGTAAATGATGTTTAATGGAACGTATTTGTAAAACAAATAGCTGTGTCCTTATCCAATCAAAGAGCAGAATAATTACTTTCTTAATTAGCTAAGTACACAGAGAAAAAGGTATTTGCAGAGCATAGTTGTAGCCATATGAAGCAAACACAAGCAATTCAAAAACTATTGCTTAATCTTGGACTAAGAAAGCATTTTAAAGGACAAATAAGCTCATCTGTATTGTAGAAAGTATGCTCAAATTCAGGGTGTTATATGTGACTTTTCCTGGATCTAGCAGCAAAATACATCACCCTAGAAACTACGGTGCTGGATCAGGCTCTCATCTATTTAAAAGCAACTGCTACAATTAAAGCTCTTTTAACAATAACTTACCATAAGAAGAGTTATCATGCAATTAAGTTTTATTCATCAGGAGCTTAGCGGGAATATCAGAGCATTTGTGGGAGCATAAACTAAGTTGTATAATTTCTTTCCCTATTTCTTCTAAGGTCAGCCAGGCCGCCCTGGTAGTCCCGGGCTGCCAGGCATGCCGGGTCGCAGCGTTAGCATGGGCTACCTGCTGGTGAAGCACAGCCAGTCCGACCAGGAGCCAATGTGCCCAGTTGGCATGAACAAACTCTGGAGTGGGTACAGCCTGCTGTACTTTGAAGGACAAGAAAAAGCACACAACCAGGATCTAGGTATGTGGGGCACGTATTGCTGACAGCAGGTTCAATTCCATGTCTGACTGAAAATAACAAAAAATAAGTAATATAGTTCTTAGAGGAAGCTGGGACTTGAGCAGACAGACTTAGGAAACACCAGAATGAGAACTGCCCATGAGATAGCTCCTGCTCCTGCATTAGTGTTGCTCAAGGGGACCTCTAAAGCCAGCGAAACAGTCTGGACTGCAGGGTTTTACTGACATACTTAGGAAAGAGCAGGAAACTGAAAACATGCATTGTCCTCTGTGTCAATGATTGCCATCATTTCTATTATTTTTTCTGTTCCCTTTTTAACAGGGCTGGCTGGCTCATGTTTGGCTCGTTTCAGTACTATGCCATTCCTCTACTGTAACCCTGGGGATATTTGTTATTATGCAAGTCGAAACGATAAATCCTACTGGCTCTCAACTACAGCACCTCTTCCAATGATGCCTGTGGCAGAAGATGAAATCAAGCCATATATCAGTCGGTGCTCAGTTTGCGAGGCCCCAGCTGTGGCAATTGCTGTCCATAGCCAAGAAGCTTCTATTCCTCACTGCCCTGAAGGCTGGCGCAGTTTGTGGATCGGATATTCCTTCCTTATGGTATTTATTCTCCAGTGTCACATTTTGTGTTTGAGTCTTAGATACTAAGAAGGCTGCTCTGTTTTAGAGCGAGCAACACCAAAACCAAGCATCATACTGGGGAATGAGAGAACTATAAAACTAGTTTCTAGGAAGCAGAAGAGGAGAAACAAAATTTCTGTGAATTGCAGACAAAATTGCCTCTTGTCAGAATAGCATCTAGAATCCTTACTACATGTACAAAATAGCACTTCAGAGCAGAACACAGGAACAGATGTGGATTAACAAATAAAATGGCACTGAGGTGTGACTGTAGCCTACAAAGCATTTCCACAGCTAAACGTTAGGAGTTAGGTACTTATGTACATCACTAGTAAACCTGACCTGTATTTCAAAAAAGAAAAACCAACATTTTCCCTTTTGGAAATCATTGATGTTTGTTCTAAGATTTGAAAGCTGGAGAGAAACTTTTCATAGCCAGTAGCAATAGGATGAAGGGGCATTAAACAGAAAGAAAATAGATTAGCTGTCAGAAAGAAATTCTGTACTGTGAAGGGGTTGAGAGACTGGCACAGGCTGCCCAAGGAAGTTTTGGTTGCCCCATCCCTGGAAGCATTCAGGGCCAGTCTGGATGGGGCTTTGAGCAATCTGGTCTAGTAGAAGGTGTCCCTGCCCATGGCAGGGGGGTTGGAACTAGATGATCTCAACTCAAACCATTTTGTGATTTAGAAGCCAAAGGTTTCCACCTAGTGTGGAAAGAGTGACTGCCTCCTGTTTTTTAAGTTAAGCTTCAGTGTTGTATGTCTAATGGCAACAAGACCTGAGCTCTATATCCCATGGCTTGTGGGGTCTCTTAGATCTTATGTTCTTACAATGAGGAAATGGGAGGTTATAGAAAAGCATTATATGTGCAGTGGAAGACCTGCTGAAGCGCCTGACCTGCTTTTCCTGCAAGGCTGTACAGAGGTGTCATGTAAGTACTGGAGGGCTTAGCATGGTAAAGAGCAGCTAGAATGTTCATGAGTGATCTGACAGATGATCATTTTTCTGACTGGCTTCATGTACTACAATGTCAAAATCTGAAACAGTAAGCCCATGTTGTTAACCCATTAAAGACTGGACTGAATGCTGAAGTAAACAGGGTTGAGGAAAAAAGAAACTAGATTTCTCTGGCAGAAAACATCATAGGATAACAATAGTAATTCTTACGTGCAAATCATTTGTTTGTCAAAAGCCATGAATTTATTTTCTTCAGAGAATAAGGTAAAGGAAATCTGGTATTTTTCATTTAGTTACAGAAAACAACAACAACAAAAATAAACCAAACCAAAACCAGAAAACCTGAGAGTGCAGGTTAAATGTTTGACCAGTCCTATGTCTAACCTTTCTTTTGCTTCTATAAAAAAACCCTGATACCAATCTCATAGTTACTTCACAAGAATTCTAAGGATTAATTAAATGTTTGCAAAGCCCTGTGTAAACACCAAGCATTGTTAAGAGCAGAGTTTCATCTTAGCAAGACCTTTTGCCAGGACAAAGTGCCAGCACTAAGGAGCACAGAGTGAGAAGAGTTCATATTTTCCTGGCTAGTGTTTGGAGGGAGTGAAGTGTTTGGTGAATGCATTTTTGCTTCTCAGGCAACTATGAAAGAAGTACAGCATGCATTCTTTTGGTTATCTCAGAGTACATACTGTTTTACTTCCTTGGCTAAAATTTGTCACCTCTTTTCCCTAAGGAAGGTACAGTCCTGAAGGGGGAGTCATCACAGACTCCTGCCTAAACAGCTGCAGAAGCCAGGTAGATTTCAAGTAGCAAAGGAACATCAGTGTCATGCATCCTATAGAGTGGCATAAGCATTGCAGAAGGATGGAAGGCCGTGGTAAATACCAGGAAAGATACTACAGACATAGAGTTGGAGCTTGTACCCTGAGCATAGGAATGCCAATACTCATCCTGAGGTTCTCAAGTGAGTCTGCTCCCAAGCCAAGGCTTAAATAGCATGTGCAGTTTTTTCTACTTTCCAGTTCCACCTGAAAAGGCCTCAAAGCTGTGATAGTTTATGCTGTTCCTTATCAACTTCGTTCTTACAGAGGGATGCTAGAACAATTTTGCTTCTGATTTTCATAACCTAGCAAGTCATGTAGATTTGTAAGGCAATTGGTAGGCTGCAGTTCTGGGGTCTGAGTAAGGGGTTCTGGTGGCAGGGAGGTGTTTTGTTGTTTGGGCAGTTTTTTAAACAAGCATTTAACAACTAAACCTCAGCAACATGTAACTCCAGCCAGTGATCAGTCCTTTGTCAAAAGGTGGCCACTTCTTTTACTCATTTATACAAACACACTGGACCTCTCGTAGCACAAACCAAGTCAGTTACAGCTTGCACTTTTATAGTGTGGTATTTATGATTACATAGAGTCATAGAATAGTTAGGGTTGGAAAGGACCTTAAGATCATCTAGTTCCAACTCCC
>JASSUY010038898.1:30898-41884 GCA_032466535.1 Forpus xanthops
GAGAGCAGAGTAGAGGGGCAGGATCACCTCCCTCGATCTGCTGGTCACGCTCCTTTTGATGCAGCCCAGGATACATTTGGCTTTCTGGGCTGTGAGCACACACTGCCAGCTCATGTTCATTCTCTCATCAACCAAGTCCTTCTCCTCAGGGCTGCTCTCAATCTCATCTCCACCCAGTCTGTACCTGTGCCCGGCATTGCTCCGACCCAGGTGTAGGACCTTGAACTTGGCATGGAGACTTCATGAGGCTGGCATCAGACCACCTCACAAGCAGGCAGACATAGTAGATGTTCCGAGATTACGCCTTACATTTACAAAACTATTTAGCAACTTTATTTTCCAGCTGCTTTCTTTTATATTGCAAATTCCTTCAGGTTTAACAGAAAAGGAAAAAGCTTCATTTAAAAAGGGACAGAGGAAATGCCTGGTTTTTAGAAGTGCTTTTCACAGAAGAAAACTAACATTCAGTTCATTACCACAGTATGTGTCAAAAGAAACAGTTGAGTGATCTAAAGATGCATGGTTTTGGTGTAATTTGCTGACAAAGAATATGCCATAGAGGGAACTAGTTATTTGCATGAAAAGTGATTTTGTTTCCACAGTGTTCCTTACGTGCAATGCAGTAAGACATACATTTTAATTAGGGAAATTCAAGTTAGATATATGTATGGTGGAAAGCTTTTCTCAGTGAGGGTAATCAAACAGAGAACTAGTTTGCCCAGAGAGGTTGTGCCATCCTTGGATGTATTGATAACTCAACAGTGCCCTGAGTGACTGTAGGCAACTTTGGAGTCGGCCTTGATTTGAGCAGGGGACTGGCTGAAATGACCTCCAGCAGGCCTTTCCCACCTAAACGATTCTCCAGTGCTAAGACTGTCAACAGTGAAAATCTTAACTACAGAAAAGATGCTTGCCAGATTTTACAGCGGCATCAGCACAGGAGCTACTCCTTTGTATAGCTAAAGTATATCCAAATCCTTAAGCCTTACCTAGCTGCAGGATTAGCTGACTGTGCTATAGAGAGAAGAATGCCCCATCCCTGGCAGTGTTCAAGACCCGGTTGAACAGGGCTTTGAACAACCTGGTAGAGTGGAAGGTGTCCCTGCTCATGGCATAGGGGCTGGAACTAGATAATCTTTAAGGTCCCTTTAAACTCAATCCATTCTATGATTCTATGAATTAGGAGCAATTCTAGTGGCTTTTCTCTTTTCCCACATGTAAGTTTTTGACAGCACTGCCTGCGGCTGTACACTGAACGCTGCCCTCCTTGTCTCGTTTAGCACACTGCTGCTGGTGATGAAGGTGGAGGCCAGTCGCTGGTTTCTCCTGGGAGCTGCCTAGAAGATTTCAGAGCAACTCCTTTCATTGAATGCAATGGCGCACGTGGAACCTGTCACTACTTCGCCAATAAATACAGCTTCTGGCTCACTACGATTGACCAGCCTTTCCAAAGCAAGCCCTCAGCAGATACACTCAAGGCAGGACTCATCCGAAGCCATATCAGCAGATGTCAAGTTTGTATGAAAAATTTATAGAAGTCTTTCACAGTATAAGGAACGTGCTTATCATGTCGTTCTTATACAGTGGAACCTTCTGTGAGAGTTAGACATTTGAATAAATCATGTTGGTGCTTTTTTAACTTATTACCTCAAAAGCTGAATGGAAAGTTAATTTTTAAAAATGTATGTAAAAGCAAATTAAGTGTAACACAAATCACGTCTAACGCACAGATCTAATGCTGTGTTCTCCTACTCTGTAGTATATATATACTTTTTGCTAGTCTAACATTACATCAGTTGCCAAATGCTACAAATAATCACAGCTTTGAAACACCAGAAAGCTTCAGTAATAAATGGTTACCATGGTCAGATACCAACTGCGTTTACTGTAAGAGAATATTTGTATCTTTCACATTTACTGTATTTGTCACAACAGTAAATACTAACAGTGCCAGTTCCTTAAATTAACACAGCATGACCACAGAGAGAAACTCTTGCAAAATACTGAAACTATTTTGGAAAGTGCTCATGTCCAGCACTGAAACCTAAACTTGATTTTAGTGTTTTATGCTTGGGTATTTCAAACACACCCAAAACAATTACATTTTTTATTGTGTTTGCTTTTTTTCAAGCTTAACAATGCTTTAGCACTTAACCACTGGCAAGAACAGAGAAGCCCACAGGCCTCCCAAAACCAGTGACCACAAAATACAACTCTTCCTATTTCAGTTAGGAGACTAAATGGTGAAGATCAGCATTTTATTTTACAAGCTTGATAACTTTTTTTTCTAGACATACCTCAGGATCATTACAAAGGTCTCTTGCTCCTTGCTATGTTGTGGACATCCATCTATGTCACACTACCCACATAGCAGTGACACTGCTTGTTTTTTCAGTTGCAGCTTTTCTCCTCCGAAACCAAGTCAGTCATCACAAACAGATTTTAACCATTACTGCTGGAACAGCTATTGCATGTAGGGTGGGCTTTGCAGGAGAGCAAGTTGCTTGATGCTGCATAACTTTTAATTTAAGCACGGAACTTCCAGTACTGCCACTTGTCCGTCAAAAGGCATGCTGTCCTGGCAGCTAGAGACACAGCAATGGGATAACGACCACCAATTTGCACACAGCCGGGGGGAGGAAGCAAAGCATTGATTTGGAACATCTTTCCCCATAGAGAACCAGGTTACTGTGTGCCAGGTTTGGTAACTGGCCAGAATGGGTAGCTCTTTCCTTCTGCAGAAGCAATTTAGCTCAAAGTTTTAGGTCACTACTGCAAGAGGCTGAGAAGTGGGGGAATGGATCAGATGCAAATTTCCTACTGGCGTAGTCTGATTATATACCTGAATGCTTAAACCTGAAATTGAAGAGATTTTTATAGCAATGGCAATTGATTTTTTCAACAGTTCACCTCACTCCTGCTTCAGGTGATTTTGGCTTTTGTACTTACATTCCATCTTCACTGTATCATAAATAAAGCCTTTTTTTTTCTACACTTTTATTTGTTGATGATTTTCATTTTGTAAATGGTGTTTTTCTGCACAATGCATATGGACAGGTCTGTTGAATTACTTTGGTTGTACCTAAGGAATGAGAAGCACACTGCCAGAAAGCTCCTTCCATTGAAATTCAATTCTTCAACCAGGAATACACTTGTTTATTTCACGACACTTTAAAAGATCCAAGAGGGATGCTGTGTTTCTAAAATTGCTTGCTTAAGCTGAACTACTGCAATAGTATTCCATCTTGTTGTTAGAACAGTTTAAGCCAATAAACTGCAATGTTGCAGATTAAAGCAATGTATTATTCATGCTATACAATGTTCAGAAAACCAATATTAACAAAACTTCCCAGGTGTTACCTCCACAAAAAAAAAGAGATGAAATATAAATGAAGTTAAAATTCTTGGCGAGCATACTGTCTAACCTTGATCAGTTGTACATGTGATGAGATACATCCATAAACAGAGAAATTACCTAAGCTGGAAATGAGCTCTCTGGCTATGCTGTAGCTCTGAAGGCAGCCCCCAAACAAAGTAATCACACTACTATTTGTTCAGCTAAATAAAATACTTAGAAAACAATGCAGTCAACTCAAGCCAAATTTATTCTATGCTTGCCAATTCTTTTAAATACACAGGGCAGTAACAAACACCCAAAATTCAGCAACTTACCTCAGTGTTGCTAGAAATCAGTGGTTGTGGGATGAACACAGTTATCACTTGGGATTTTAACAGCATACAATTCCAAGGCATTCAGTATTTTAAGAGAATTCAAGTGGAGGTTATACAAATCTGTAGGGACCAATTACATCAACAACAGAAGCAAACTACTTGTACTTTCATAGCTAAGACATTGCCTAATCTTCCTATGCAGCTAATTTTTTTCTAATGTAAAACTTCAGCAGATAGGTCTTCCTCTCGCGTGGTTTCACCTCTTAATTTTCTCTGGCTCACATAAGCTGTTCTTAACAAGTCTGATCAGTGCAGGATCAGCATAGCATTGAGTGGAACACAGAGGCGTGGTACAGGAAAAAACAAACCATAAAGCCCCACAAGGTGCCAAGTGGACTTCAACTTCTGTCCTTTGTGTACGTCATGTTCTCAGGTCTGTGTTCCCGTAGCCATGTTTCTCAAAAGCCTGTGTAATCACTGTTTGAGAAGGGGAGGGAGCTCGTGCGCACAAACACATGGGATACTTGCTGCAGCCAGAGAATTTCACCTGGGGAGCTAACTGAGAGCGCAGCATGAGGGGAGCTGACTTAGTCAAGATGGCTCTTAGCTGCACATTTACCTCCTCTCCTATGAAAAAGTCAGAGAGATGGGGTTGTTCAGCCTGGAGGAGGCTCCAGGAAGACCTTATTGTGGCCTAAACCCATTCAATATCAGCTTGAATGGGGCTTTGAGCAACCTGATCAAAAGATGTTCCTGCCCCTGGCAGGTGGGCTTCCTCTAGGCAATCTTTGAAGATCCCTTCCAATCCAAACCATTTGATGATTCTGTGATCCCAGAACCCATTTCAAGAAGTTAAACCATTTTGATACTGGAAGAAAACTCAGCTACAGCAAAACAAAACAATCTTTTTACTAAACTACAGTGTTCCAGCCTAGGATGTAAAAACTACAAGTGTTTTTACCTTATCTTGTGCTTCAAAGCATGCTGCTTGCTTCCTACGCTTCCCTGTTTGAAAGCATGTTGCTGAGCCTGGAGAAGGTGAATGAGACTGTATTGCTCTTCTGCAGGTAACTGCACCAGTATATCAATGTCAATTGACACCAATTAGCTCCTCAGAGTGCATTGACCAGATCAGCCAAGTTCACTCACACCTTACATGACTGGGCTTGTCTGCGGCTGCCAGAAACAGAAAATCAGCAAACAACAAGCAGTAAACAAGGTATTAGGTTGCTGCCAGAAGAGAGGCTGGGGATCACTGATACTGTGCTGATGGCACCCCAGTGCAGATGGCAGCAGACCCCATGAACCATGTGGGGACCAGCTGTACCCCCAGGGCTGGCCACCCACACCCACCAGAGTGAGTGAGGGCCTGGACTCATGGTCTTTGGGGATCAGACACAGATGGTGCAAGACACACTGGATGAGGGGAATAAATAACATCACTGTGTCACTGACCCATGAGCAGAGAAGTAAAAACAGCCAGTGATGCTTCCCAGCAGGACATAATGATTGGATTGATGATCTTAAAGGTCTTTTCCAACCTAGCTGATTCTGTGATTCTATGGCATGGGCATCTAAAGCCAAAGGATGTGGCTCAAGCAGCTCTACCTGCTTCATGAGCACTTGGGAGGTTCAGACTCCTTTGATGGTCCCCATGAACATGAAGCTTTATTGGGGTTGCAAAGGGCCAACAGCAACCGCAGTCTTGCACCATCGCTACCTGCAAGTGGGATGTGGCCTTCCCAGCCAGCCTAGCACCCACTCACCCTGCCACCCCTTTCCATCCCCTTTGGGTCACAGCATGGCCCGGCCATCATCTCAGGCACAGCAGGCCCACAGCTCACACTCACCCATCGTGGCCAAAAATAACACCTATTTCACTGTCCAAACACTTCACATCATCCAGACAAACATAACTGAGGGAGGTGAAGGGAAATAAATACTTGTAAAACAAGGTCCTCCTCTCAGGCAGGACAAGCACAGCACCTGGGATCCTGCTTTCACTCACTATTGCTAGTCCTGGCCATACATGACCACGATCTATTCTGCAGCTCTACTGCTCCTCCCTGTCAATGAGTCAAGCTGAATTATTCCAGTAAAATTGTATAGGATGGGCAGTGGGGAGGCAGTAAAAAAAAAAAATGAATAAAAAACACCATTTAAACAGAAAATAACAACAAATCCATTCAATTTCAGTGCTGAGGGTTGAACTGTGCTCTCCAACAGTGCCTGCAGACATGCACAGGCACCTCAGCAACAGATAAGGCATAAACACTGGGCTGTAAAAATGGAACTCAGCTGCAGCAGTTTAAATTAGTAAAATAATTAAAAAAAGGAAAAAAAAAATCCTACATCAAACTCCAGAAACCCTCAAGTTTTGCTCGAAGGCACAATCATACTTCTGCAACTAGTAAAGAAATGGGACTAGCCACAGTGAGCAACCCAGATCTCCCGAGCTCCTACCATCAGCTCCCATGTATTCTGCAGCCTCTCAGGTTCTGCCGTGTAACCCCATGATCTCTCTCACAGGCTGGAGGAGTGACATCCACTATAACCCAGGCATTTCTCAAGGAGCAATAGTCATTGACACTAAAAAGCCAGGAACATCCTTCCAGACAAGCGTAGACCTAAGGGCAAAAGCACAGCATGCAAGACTGGTTCCTGTGTCTTTTCTTTCAGAGAAAACACCTAAGTTGGGGCTTTGGGAAGGACTAAGAATTCCTTCGTATCTCATATGAATCAAACATTGGTGCAACTGAACTGCAAATATTTATACCTTAAAAAGTATGTTATATTTACAAATATTTTTTCCTGTTCTGTACCTTCTAGCTGTACACAACCCAAAAGCCTGATCTTGCAACCTGCTTGTGATGCAGGTTCAGCTGTCAACAGATGCAGCAAAGCCAGTGGTGAACCTCTCACAGCTGTGTTGTCAAATCGCTTTGGTCACAGACAAGACAGAGGTTGTAGCCGGTTTGTCTCTTTCCAGTCCCAAGGGAAGACTAGACACTGGCCTTAGAATTTTGTTACTGCACATAAGCTTGAAAGAATAAACCTACTTCTCTGCAGCAAGTTGATCAAGAAGATCCACTTTGGGGAAAAAAATAATTAATGTTCTTAGCAATAATTTAATTCATTATTCATTTAGGAATCATCTCCCTGTGTTCTACTCAACTATGATTTGGTTGGGACAGAGAAAGTCAGTGAGAAAGTACAAGAACAACCAACTCTTTAAGTTTTAGAAAATTATGCCTGCAGCATCCAGAGGAAGATGAAAGAGTCTGAATATAATAACTTGCTGAAATGGAAATATGTGAGCTGCATCTTTGGGGTTCTGGGGGGTTGCTTTGGGGAAACATGGGGGTGGAAAGTAGCAGCTCTTCACTGTGGTTAAGGTGTCTCAGCGTGTGCTCCTGGGTCAACGCATGCTGCTTTGTAGCTGAAAAAGTTGGGAACCTCTAGGAGCAGTATTGAGTATCAACCTCTCCTTTTTATTGTAGTCAGGAGAGAAACCATGTACCTCGTCACTGCTCCTTCATGTGCCTTTCTGCTCCACAAAAGGCAGTTTCGCTTTTCTTCCTCCTGCATTAGCCAGTTTCACATCAGAAAATGCAACTCCTCACTTCCCTCCAGGAAGATGGCAGTGTCATGCATAGCTGCTAAACATCAAAGCTGCAGCCTTGAGGACAATGAAGGAGGAATCAGAAGGGAGATAGAACACAGGTATTAAACATGAGGTTCTCCTGGAACCATAAAAAGGTCTCTACAAAATGCAAATAGAAAATCGCTTCCTTCCCCCAAAAAGCTTTGTTATCCACATTAAAAAGAATTACAAGAGAAAAACTTCCTCCTGCATCTTGCAATTAGAACAGCAAGAGATGTGATGCTGCCTGTTAATACATGAAAGCCCACTAAGAAAGGGGAATTCACATTAATAAAGTCTCCAAATGAATAGTATGTCTCCACAATGATTTTAATAGTTCAGCTTCTGAATCTTACAGTCATCTGACATAAAAAGATTGTAATTGATTTATTAGCTATGAATATAAATTATACCCGGATTTTCTTTTTCTTTTTTTTTTTTTTTTTTTGTCAAGAATAAAAAAGTACTGTGTTTTCAATCTTCCAAAGTCAGAATCACAAGGGGAAAGATGATAATCATGTGAAAGCTGTTGAGAGTATACAAACAGATCATTTACATGCAACATGAAAGGGCAAGTCAGTAACAATTATACTCCTTCAAAACTGTTCAAGTTATTGCCATTTGTACCAATTGTACTAATACACCATTTGTCTTCAGATCCACTCCCCCAGAAACTGGCAAGTCTTCCTCTGTAATTCCACTCACTTTCCCATTTTCATATACAGAGCATCCCAGAAACCTGTAATGGTCAAGATTTGTTTGCTTGGTTGTTTTTTGTGTTGTTTCTTTTCTTCCACAGATACCATTTTAGTCTATTTATTCTTTAACTTTTCCTTTCTGGTGAACTACAAGCACTTGTCACTCCTCAGTCTGTGGGAGAGAACAATCCCTCTCCTTTTCTTACATCATGTAAATGGTTCAGGTACAACAACCGGATTTCGTCCTTTTTGCTGGCTTGTAGTCTGTAATGTCTACAGTTTGCGGTGGTCCCTCAGCTTTCTGCCGTACAATTATTGGGACTACCATGTCAAACACAGTTTCAAAGAGGTAGTCTACCTTGTATCCTGTTTTTGCACTGGTCTCAAAGCACATTTTCTCAGCTGCTGGAACATCCTTCTCATCTAGCATTTTGTATTTCAGTATCTTTTTATAGAGTGCAATCGCGTCCTCTGCACGGACTTGTTTTCGCACCTTCGAGCTGCAGCTGGCAACAGGCTTCTCAGGTCTATTTTCATCCGGTGGCAAAGCGCAGTCGTCGGTGAGGTCAACTTTATTTCCAACAATAGCAAAAATGCAGTCAGCACTAGCACTGTCCGTCAGTGCCAAGAATCTTTCTTCCAGCTCTGTCAGGCTTTGGAGGCTGTTCACATCATACGTGAGGATCACAGCAGCTGCTCCTCTGCAGTACATAGACCCGAGGCCATGAAACTGCTCCCGTCCTGGCAAAGGTTTAAACACAACAATAAGTCAGTGTGCTGCAAGCTACATTATTAACTGAGAGAGTTTAGGGAATTTTTAAGCCAATTTGGATGGAGCAGTGAAGGTAAAAATGTGTTATTTGTAGCATTTTCAGTTTCTTCCTTCTGCTTTCCCTTGAGAGTGCAACTGTGCTGCAGAACAGCTTGGCTCACTGCTTGTTCAATTGCAGATCAGGGAATCCGTAAAGATGAGTGAGCAAGCCTGACACAACATTCACAGTTGCAGAAAGCAGAAAAAGGTTTGGGATTTTTTATTAAACTGCATACTAGTTTATGTATGACACATTAACAACTACCCCACTTGTATTCACAGATGGCTCGTTCCAACTATTTAACAATTTATAAACAAAAAATGAGTTCTTTTGTTTCAAATTCTGCTAGATCTTATTACTCCTATAAATTCAATGTACACGTCCAAGTATATCCATTTCAGATATCTGGATCAAAGTCAGTAATCCACTTCCTCTTAGGTTTTGAAGGATTTTGTAAGCCCTATACTACATGCCCACAGTTCTCAGGTACATTTATTTTATAGGAAAGCAATTGTCTTTAATGCTGCTGTATAGAACCTGTATGCATTACTATGCACCTATCCCATCACAAGTACTCTTTTTAAGGATATTAAACATACACAGTATAGAGAATCCTAACTACATTTTTGGATTAATTTATCTTTTAGGTTGCCCCAACCATCACTCAACAACCAACAGTTAATAACAAACATTTCTTCCTCTTTGTCACTCAGCAAATATCTACGAGCACTTCCAGCTAAGCTTTGATGGTCTCCTTCAACTTTGTTCCTTGGAAGACAAAACTGACTCTTCTTTAAATTCTAAGAAGCAAAAAATGTTCTTCAGTACTTGCAAAAGGACTAAGGGAAATGAGGCAGCAGATAAACTGTTTCCTTTGCTATCAAGAACTGCAACTTTTCCCAAATAGCTGCTAAACGCAGAATTTACTGTAGCATGTTCACTTTAATCCCCGAAACTTGACTGAGAAAAAGTGCACTCTAGATTTCAACTAGCCATCGGAGTCAACCTTAGGTCACTAAAGAAGAAGAGAAAAGAAAAAGACATTGCACTTCTAAACATTTTAGAATCATCATTTCTCAACTCTTTTTTTTTTTTATAGCCTCTTTGCACAGAGCCTCCATCTGCAGGGAAACTGGAAGTGATCTAGATACATTAATTTTCTGCACAAAGCTACTAACCACAAGTTACAGCATTGTGAAATCCTCACAAATAGCTGTGGAGTAGGAAAAACAAAAGAAATTCTTGCTTAAAAATACAGGTCAGCATGTATTGGAGAAACACATCTGCACACTTGCACACTGTGAAAGTAACTTAGAGCCCATCTCCAGTCAGGACTAGAACTTAAAACTTTTGAGTCACTGTTGTAAGTCCTTTGACAAACTTTAGGACTCAGTGGCCAGAAAAAAGACAAAGTGTTCATCATTATCAGTAAACAAAACTGGAAAACACCAAGCTAGAACAGTGAAGCTGTGACTGCCCCATCCCTGAAAGTGTTTAAGGCCAGTCTGGATGGGGTTTTGAGCAACCTCATGGAAGGTGTCCTTGCCCATGGCATTGGGGGTTGAAACTACATGGTCTTTAAGGCTCCTTCCAGCCCAAACCATTCAGTGATTCTATGAACATGAAATTCAAAGCTCATCATAGCTTTAACACTGAATGAAATTTTGGTAACTGCCAGAGAAACTGATTTGAAAAGGTTCAGAGTACACTATAAAGAGGTATAAAAAGAAGCTGGTGAGGTTGCTCAGAAGTATGCAAAGCTTTTGCATAAGGAAAAATGGTGGAATCTCTCAGGCTGGTGAATGATTGAAAAAAAAAAAAAAAAGGTATGAATTATGTCTATAAATTCAGACCTAATACTGAGAAACTAATCCAGGAACAACTATTTTACTCTTTCTCATAACACAGAAAATGAGGATTTCACAAATATCATGGGTTCAGCAGTAGTAGTCATTTTTCTCCTTCTTAGCAGCTGGTGCAGTGCTGTGGCTTTGACTTTCAGCCTAGGAACTGTGCTGACAATACCGATGTTTTTACTTACTGCTCAAATGTTTTCTCTGACCAAGGACTTTCTGAGTCTCATACTCTGCCAGGGAGGAGGGGAAGCCAGGAGGAAGCAGAGACAGGACACCTGACCCAAACTGATCAAAGAGGTATTCCA
>JASSUY010038899.1:0-15583 GCA_032466535.1 Forpus xanthops
AGGAGAGGTAAGGAGAGGTAAGGTGAGGTGAGGAGAGGTAAGGTGAGGTGAGGAGAGGGAGGGGAGGGGAGGGATGGCACAGACAGGATGAGAAATATATTTAAGTGTCTGCAGCTATAGGTAGGCGGAATATTCACAAACCAGTACACAGATACCTCATGCTCACTGAAGTCACTGATTATGCTTTTTGCCTGATTTCACATGCTTCATCCTCTGATCTGGGAGCTGCCCTGTTCCTAGGACACATGGCTCAGGTGGTGGCTGTGTTTGGGAGCTGGCCCATCACCATGAACATTGCTTGACTGGTCTCAAAGCATGAAGCAGTTCCTATGTGGACTAGCTAGGAACTATCCATCTGTTTCATGTCCTGTATTAGAAACTGTGAATCAAGGTAAAATGTACCCTGGAGGTGACAACTATCTAGGTCACCCTGGCCATGTCCACAGCTGGCAGAGTGGCAAAGGGAAGGGAGAAGGGTGGCACTTGCTGATACATCAGAACTGAAAACAGATCGTTAGAGACACTGGTACAGCCTGAATGTTATAGATCAGCTATCACTGACCTAAAACATTCACCTTGAGGTTCAAAGGATGACTTCTAAGCCTTGTTACTGCAGTTTTGGGACTAAAAGTGGTCCTGAGAAGCCCCCACAGGCTCAGTCTCAGGCGAAACAGCCTGCAGTTAGGCAGCTACGTGCCTGTGGTACCAATTGAGCTTTTAAATCTGAAGCATCTGCACCAGCAGTGATTTGATTTTATGCAATGTGTCTCATGCTACTGTATTGTGAGGCATGCCACTAAATCCTTGCACATCAAAGGAACAAAGTAAATCAAGCAAAACTGCATAAACCACGTGATAGCTGAGTTTTGAAAAAGGTGCTGAGACAACGCTGGAGGCTGCGGTCCTCTGGCTGGCAGGAGAAAATTACACAGCCCAGAAGCAGTGCTGATTTTCCTGTGCCACCAGGCAAAAGGCTTGTGGCTAAGTTTGGATCAGGAACTGGTCTGGAGTCAAGTGCTCCAGAGATCTAATAGTCATTTTGATCATAGTTTTCCAGGCAAATTGAAGCATTATTCTTAATTTTTTTGTGCTTCCATTTCCTGTTCCATGCTTTTTTCCCATCCTTCCTGAGGGAGATGAGGATTAATTAAAGTGGAGACCAAAAAGCTTTGCAATTGTTAAAGCATCAGGTTTACCCTTTGCTGGGCTAGCTCTGTTGAGTTCCTATGAGTCAGTATTGTCATGCAGAATTTGACCACGATATTACTATTAATATTCAGTGTTTATACTCCTGATCATATGGGGGCTGTTACCTTTTGCTGCTTTGCAGACGTTGGTAGGAAAGGGAAATGGTACTTCTGAAGCCCAGCAGCTATCTCACTCCCTGAGACCACGTTCCCTCACCTCTTCACTGATGATTGGGATAGCCCAGGGGCTGGCTCAGACAAGATGCCCACTACTAGATGGTTTGCATTACGTCAATAAAAGTCTAAGGCTCATTGCTTTGCCGGTGTGAAAGCACTTGGTGTAACATAAGAGGCCATGGGATACCTGGGGCATCCGAAAGAGGGCTGATGGGTCATCACAAGGAATCTGTAAGACACTTGTGCACTCCTGGTTCAGCAACTAGGTACCAGATCATCTCATATGTATGCATACTTATGCATCAGCAGCTAAGTAGAGCTTCTAGGCAATGCACCCCATGGAGATCAGAAGCAATTCAGCCGATGTGGAAGCAAACACCTCTTTCTGCATGGCTCAGTTGCTCTTCATGTGCATGAGAAGGAGCTCATACATGTGGCTAATGTAGATACCCACACATCAACACCTGCATGCAGAGCTGAAGGTCTGGCTTCCTCCTAATTCATATCCTTCAGTACCAGTGCTGAGATCCTCTACAGAAGAAAGGAGAGATTGGGATCCATCCACTCTGGCTGCTGACTTTATTTCCCACAGGAAAAGAAGGTAAGAACAAGATTCTCTCAGGGAATTTGTTCTTCCCCCCACCTAGGTTCCTGTTGGAGACTTTCCTGGTCAGGTGGGTTAAGGAATGCACAGTCCCTCCTGCCCAGAGCCCTTTGTACTGTAATACCCTAGATTTCTTCTCTTCCTGCATGAAGTCCTCTCTATCACAAACCTAACACAGAAACTCAAGATCTGTATTCCAAATATCCCAGGACCTTTAGTCCCGTGCCAAGTCTCTACTCTTCTTTTTGCCATAACACACTAATAATCCAGCCTGTCCCATGATAAATGGGCCATAGTCACCAATGTCATTTAACACGGGTAAAGCAAAACCCAGTTACAATGACTTTGGTCACTCCTGGACTGGAACATGTTGACAATTATAGACCACCATCCCCATGCAGAACATTGCACAAGAAACAAAGGCAAATCATCTTCCAGGGATCTGTTTCTCTAGAGAATCCAGGTGATTTCCAGGCGCTTGGTAACAGCACAAAATTGTCTGCTATTACAATTCAAAAGCCAGTGAAATAGCCTTTCCCTGCAGGCTTGCTTTCTATGAAGCATTTCTGATGAGAATCTGGTGTCTCCACAGAGGCCTGGTATATGAAATCCAAATTATATACCTAGCATTCCCCTCTTTAGAAGTGTCTGTATGAAGCACATAATCTCTTTGCAATTCACTCTGGTGATGGGAGGCAACTCTCTATGTTCAGGCTGAAGACCTGCAAGACTTGCAGCCCAGGAGCTACTTCCCCTACCCGTGGTCCTCCTAGCTCAGGGGAGAGTCTATCTCCTTTTTCCTTCAGAGCATGGTGGAGGAACCACAGGCACAAGCACCCTCTTGCTTTCTTCATCCCCCTGGAAACACCCTGGGACCACATAGGATCATAGAATGGTTTGGGGTGGAAAGGACCTTAAGATCATCCAGTTCCAACCCCCGGCCATGGGCAGCGACACCTTCCACTAAACCATGCCACACAAGGCTATGTCCAGCCTGGCTTTGAACACTGCCAGGGATGGAGCATTTGCTACTTCTCTGGCAGGCTGCTCCTGCTCCTCAGCACCCTCACAGTAAAGAACTTCCTCATATCCAATCTAAACTTCCCTTGTTTAAGTCTGAACCCATCACCCCTTGTCCTATCGCTGCAGTCCCTAATGAAGAGTCCCTCCCCAGCATCCTTGTAGCTCCCTTCAGACACTGGAAACTGCTCTGTGATCTCCATGCAGCCTTCTCTTCTCCAGGCTGAACAGCCCTAACGTGCTCAGCCAGTCTTCATACATCTTGTCTTTCCATTCCCATCTCTGGAACCTTCCTGCTGATATCAGAAAAGGCACGTCTACAACTACACATTTTGGGCTATTATATGGTGGGGGATAGGTTAAAAATGAGTCATGGTCATTTTCATGAATTACTTGCACAGCAGAGTGTTTCCAAACAGCAAGCCATTATGAACCCATAGACGGAGAAGATAATTATGGCTGGTGTAAAGCTGTGCCTAATTTCCCACTCCATAAAGGAGAGACAATAACTCTCTTTCCTCATGGAGGTGTGTGACGATTTAATCACAAGGGGAGCTCTGTATTTATAGATTCTGAAGACACCACTATGATTATATAGCCCCACCTTCTGCATCACAAAGCACAAAGAACATCAGCCACTAACGTCTGTGTCGAGTTCATGATTTTTGCTTGAGTTTGTAGCACATCTCGTAGATAATTCATGTGGCCAATCTGAATGCATGGATCAAGTTCTGAACTCCGTTTTCTGTATTGACTTACACACAGCATTGTAATTGCAGCTTTGGAGTAAAATATCCATTTAATGTTATCTGATGATATATCTTATACCCTGCTCACTGCAAGATCAAAACAATATCAGCCAGTCAGTGCCCTGATCAAAGGAAGAGCCTGACACATCCCCGAGACATCATCACAGAGAAACTGTGGCTATCCCATGCATGGTCCTGCCACCAGCAACAATATAGAGGAAGATGTTCTTCCTTGGACTGTGAGTGACACCAGGAGCCCATCAGCTGGATGGGTCTATGCGTTTAGTCCATCTAATTCACCATTTGCTTTATGTTCATGTACCAGATTGCAAAGGAAAAACGTTTTCCTTTGTTTAGTTCCCAAGTTAATCCTTATACAACAACCTCATGAACAAGTATGGTACTGACTGGGATCTCTTTTCAGGAGCATGTATGGATAGGCCAACATCAAACATATAGGAAAGATACACCCATGCAGCTGTTAAGTCTGGTTTAACAGACCGTAAGAACAGACCTGGTGAAAAAGCTGGCATTTGAATGTGGTTTCCATATGGTGAAGAACCTTATTGTTCAGAGAGATCGGTTTAACCTGCTGTGTTTTGTTGCTTTATGATGTGTCAGGCAGTAGTGTTGTCCCCCATCACAGCATTTTGCTCTTGCGAAAGCTTTTCCTAGCAAGAGGTAATGTAGCCAAAAGTTATTTTGCTTACTCTGTTGGATGTGAGATCACTGTCATACTTCTGAGGTTGTTTTACTCAGCATGGGAGGAGGCGATGTCCTTCCTGATGGGACACATGGAGAAAATAAACCTTTGACTAGCTGTGAGGGCTCTGAAAATAAGTTTATCCTTTGTCACATGCAAGAAATCTAATGTGAAGACACAGATGCTGATGACCTCTAAAATGGCAACAAGGTCCGGCCCAGGGGGACAGCATCCTCTAAACCCTTCAGTTATTTGGTGAAGGCTGAAGATGATTTCTAAAAGTGACATGACATGATCAAACCGATTTCGATGCCAAATGCTGGGGGGCGTGGGGGGGGTGTTATCCTTGCTAAGCACTGTGTCCTCTAAAGAGTAAAACTAGCAGTGGATAAGCTCAGAGGGAGTCAGGGGGAAGATGTGGAGGCTGGGTGCAGAGTACTATGCCTGGAGGAAAGACTGAGATAAAGGCTGTGTTTGAGCATGTGCCATAGGGACCCAGAGCCATGAGGACCAGCTGGAATCCATGCTATGAGGGGACTTATGATCATATTTTGCAGGATTTCATGTTTGTGTCTTCTTTTGATGGCCTTCCTGAAGCTACCAACACACACCGACCCGTGATTTAAAGAAGCTGCTGTATTCCTAGGTAAGTAATTTCCCAGGAAACCCTGAAGAAAATCACTCCATATTCCCATCTGAATTTACTTTCTGTCCTGGCTGCAGTGTCTAACCACCACATGTATTTACTGCATTCTCCCAGGCACGAAAGCTGACTTCAGCATAGTCAAACAGGGGCACTCTGCTAATGCTAATCACAGAATACACATTCAGTAGCTGTTTGTGGTCCCCAGCTATTTCCCATTGGTGGTCAATTAGAGGACTATATTATTTGCAGCATGTCCCAGGACTGATAACAACAAGATCTACACTTAGAAGAAGAAGGATATACTCCTCAGAGGACCAGCTTTTGGTAATATATGGGGTAATAAACCCAATAATGCTGCTGAAACAAGGAGCAAAGGTTGGTATATGAGACAGCTGGATGTTTTAATGGAGAAATATGGCATTAAGGGACATGATGACAAATCAAGAGAGGTGGGGTTGAGGCTCACAGAAACTACAGAGGTAGAAGAGATGGGAAATTGCTTTTTATTGTTCAGTAAGCCCCTACCTCCCTTTTAATGGCAAGGAGAAAATGTTCCTCATGAGGAAGTGTTTTACACAACTTCATGGAGATGAGATGACCGCAGCTTTGGCTCATAGATGTGTGCGTGGCAGCCTCTTCTGTCCAATGCTGCTGTGTGGCACCATTGATGTCCTTCTGAGCTGTGCAATGCTCACTTGGCAATCAGAAAGTCATCTTTTTGCTTTTCCCTCCACTCATCAGCATCCTTAAGCAACCCAGGCTTCCTCCCTCAACTCCAGGTCCCTCCTATACCTTAATCTCTTCTTGGAAATACACAGCACCAATTGGAAAGAAAGGCTGCAAATCAAGAGTGCTGCTTTTAGCCTTTCCTAAGGATCTAGAACACTTGACCTTTTTTCCTCCCACTGGGTTACTTCTCTCCTTTTAATAAATCAAATAAAACTGTAGAAGCACCTCATTTCATCTTGTCTGGACTGTTATATTTAATCTCCCGAGTGGGTGGAGGTAGGTGTGCATGGAGGGGAATGGCTCTGAAGCCTGAAAACATGAGAGATGACTCTCTTAAGCTGTTCTGATTTCATGGAGAGTTGCAGATAGGACTTTAATTAGGGCCTATCAAAACCAATCAGGAAAAGCAAAGATTTGTCAAGTTGTTCGCTGTTGCAAAGCTCTTTATATTTGTACCATGGGTTTTTTCTTGGCCTTGTGCACAGATTTATTAATCCTAACAATTTTGCGTCTGTGCTCCCTTGCTTGTAGCGCATCTCTCTGCCTGATAAAGCCCTTTTATCATCTTTGCCTTTCTTGGTTGATAATTCTCCTGCTGGGATGGGCAGAAGCACTCAGGCTTTGCCAGGGTGGAGGTTAGATTTTCACTTTGCACTTTTCTGGTAGCTCAGAACATTTAACTTTTGTGCTGATAATGCCATTATATGTGTTTGTTCTGTAAAGTTGGTTGGGAAGTCAACAGTCCCCATCACACAGCAGTGTAAAACACAAGCATAGAATCATAGAATGGTTTGGGTTGGGAAGGACCTTAAGATCATCCAGTTCCAACCCCTTGCCATGGGGAGGGACACCTCACACTAGATCGTGTCAACCAAGGCTCTGTCCAACCTTGCACACTGCCAGGGATGCAGCATTCATCACTTCTCCGGGCACCCAGTGCCAGCACCTCACCACCCTCGCAGTAAAGAACTTCTGCCTTATCTCCAGCCTGAACTTCCCCTGTTTAAGTTTGAACCCATCACCTCTTGTCCTGTCACTCCAGTCCCTGATGAAAAGTCCCTCTCCAGCATCCTTGTAGCCCCCTTCAGACACTGGAATCTGCTCTGAGTTCTCCATGCAGCTTCTTTTCTCTAGGTTGAGAAGATAAATGCAAAGCATGATAAATAAGGAAACAGCATAATTTTAAAAGGAAAATTTGAACATTTTCTTTAGCAGATTTTAGTGGAAAAGTTTTTTTTTTTTCCTCTGTTTTCAATCCCACAATGTGGTTCACATTATCTATGGAATTCTCAGCTCTGTTTGGTTTTCAGAGATTTCAGTCCATAGGGAGCAATTCCACTACTGAAAGCCAGGATCATCTTGAAGTGTTTTGCTGGATCTGGGCTCCCATTATCAAGATACTAGTCACACCAGCTCTGAGACCCAGGAATATTTCTTGTTCAGGTACACCATTTTGACTAAAATTGTTAATTTTGGGGTCTAATGCAGCTGCAGAAGGAAAATATGTGACAACTGGAGGCTGTAAAAACAGAGTGGGATCACTGAACACATCTGGAAATGCTTTAATTACTGCGCGTTCAACTTTGAGCTACTTGGTTCCTATGTAAACACAAGGCTAGTAATTAAAATACAAGCTTTAGCTCATGTGGCTTGCCGTCTTTTAACTACTGATTTGGAGAAGGGAGGGAAAGAGAAGGGGCAGTTTTATGTTTGTAGATTTTAAGGCCAAAAGGACTGTTTGATGTGACTGGATGTATAACAGACCGCTCAATTCCACCCTGTTACTCCTCTTGTAAGCCCCAAACCTGGTGTTGACAAATGTATATTTTCCTCAAGACACTTAATCATGAGAGGAGAACATCAAGTAATGGCATTACACCTTGAAGAGCAGAGGGAATACTTGTTTAATGAGTTTTAAGAAAGCATAAAGATAATGAAAAGCTTTTCAAGTCATCTTTTAAACGGTCCAAGGGTGTATGACATTTTCATTTGATTTGCAGTGGACTAGTTACAAAGAGTCATGGTTTTATCTGTAATGAATTGTATATTTAGTTTAAGATGTGTTAATATAAAACTCCTGGAGGTCCAAAGGAGATACAGTCAAAAAGCAGTTGACTCAGTAAATTATTCTGAGGAATTACTTTGAGTAAGTTTGAATTTGCCGACCTGCCATGAAATCTTGTGCACTTGGCTCAAGATGGTAAATTAACTATGCTGCGAAGCTGTTTTAAGTATCTTTTTGGTTGCATTAAGGAAGTTGTGTGGTCACTGAAGGCTTTTTGCACAGTATTAGGGAGTGCCTCATCCGCTGGCCATCATTTTGGGTAAGCAAATCCTTTCTGTCAGTAGGTGGCTGGGTGGTCTGGGTAAAGGCAGCCACAGCTCTCCACAGTGCATGCTTCAGGGCCCATCAGACCACCTCCGGGATGCATGAAAGCAATGCCAATGATGTTATTGCAGACCTTGTCTTGAAATGCTGCACACTTTGGCTCTTCTGGATTTGTTTCTATGCTCAAAGGATATCTTGATGCTATGCTGGTGGAAGCTACACCACCAGCATAAACAGAGGAAGCTTAGGTTAGATATAAGGCAGAAGTTCTTTCCTGTGAGGGTGCGGAGGCTCTGGCACAGGGTGCTTGAAGAAACTGTAATGATCCATCCCCGGCAGTGTTCAAGGCCGGATTGGACAGAGCCTTGGGTGGCATGGTTTAGTGGGAGGTGTCCCTGCCCATGGCAGGGGAGTTGGAACTGGATGATCTTAAGGTCCTTTCCAACCCTAACTATTCTATGATTCTGTGACTTGTGCAGTTTCTCTTCTGATGGCCTTTAGTTTCCTTCTGGAGTCTAATGTAGAAAACTTGAATATTTGGGGAAATGAAGAAAAAAACGCTTTGTGTGAAATACAACCTTCTGAATAAAACTTTTAGGGTGACTATTATGACATTACTGCACCTTTTACTAATAAATATTCTGAATTATATCAGTGTATATCAAAATGTATAATATTGGTGGTAATGATTTCCAGCAATTTTAGACTTTACTACTGGTACTTACAGAGCATTGTTATACTGAATTATACTGAATATATATAAAGATGCCATTTTCCCCAAGCTTTCTTCCAGAATGGTGATGATTTTCTTCCACATTTGCATGACAATATGAGAGGATGTAACCTTTCTTTTTCACAAGTCAACAATATCGATGCTTCTTATTTTCGAGTTTGTAATTTCCCTACCTATTTCATCAGTGTTTATAAAGATAAAACGCATGCAAGCACTTTAGTCTGCAGCACTGTTGCATGCGTGGGGTGTATTTGCATTACTGGGAAGTAAACAATTGGAAAGGAAAACAATACAGATAAAACCAGAAGATACCATCGTGCTGTTGTGCAAAACCCTCTGAAGTTCTGTGGTCTGCCTCCCTTGTCTCAAAACTGATGCACTACAAGTGGAAAAGGCAGAAAGGAGAGCAGCGAGGATCATAGAATCGTAGAATAGTCAGGGTTGGAAAGGACCTTAAGATTATCCAGTTCCAACTCCCCTGCCATGGGCAGGGACACCTCACACTAAACCATGTCACCCAAGGCTCTGTCCAACCTGGCCTTAAACACTGCCAGGGATGGGACATTTATCACTTGCCTGTGCATCCTGTGCCACCACCTCACCAGCCTTACAGTAAAGAGCTTCTTCCATGTGTCCAACCTGAACTTCCCCTGTTTAAGTTTAAACCCATTCCCCCTTGTCCTGTCACTACAGAGGATGATGAATGGTATGGCATGGTTTCTGTATGAACAACTGAGAAGGAAACAGAAGTCTATAAAATCATGAGTGACAAGGAGAAGCTAAATAGGGAATAGCTAATTGTGGTTTCCAATGCAAGAGTCATTACACTGGAATAACAGGAGTATTTTACTGTTTAAAATGAAATGAAAAGGAGCCAGATGAGGAATGTTATGTATAAATTCACAGGTTATAGAAAAAACCTGACTGTGGATATCTTATATCCACAGCACCAAAGGGGCTGACTGATATCTCTTCTGTAATACAGAGGTTGCAGTTCCAGTGTCAGATGTAGGATGTGAAGTAGAGAATAAACCAAGAAAACTATTGATAGTTGATATACTCCTGAGAGTATTTGATGGGGCTGTACTTGAAACTGATACAGGGAACAGTATAATACAAGCATGTTTGATCAGAAAGAATCATCCAGCTTCAAAACCAACGTGGAATAAATTCACATCAGAGGGTGAGATGGAAACCAACACAGTTGGGATTGTGTGCTAGCCAGGGAATCACACACCTAACTTGTATTTCCTGTTCCAACTGAAGCATTGTGGCAATTCATGGCAAACCATCGATAGCCGCATCGGCTTCAGAGGTGCTGCGTCCTCTGAAATGCTTGAGAAAAATATGGGAATTTTAAGTGGATGTACTTAAAGATCCTAAAGAAGAGCCTAAAATGAACTTTTGAGGCCAAAAAATGCAAAGTGGAACATAAAGAATCTTGAAATGCGTGAAATCTGATGAAAAACGCAGTGCAGACAAGAGCTTATGCTGATAAATCAGAACTTCTTGAAGTCATTGTCCACACACAAAGAACAGTGACTATCTCTTAGTCTTGCTTATTCACCATCCCCTAGGATTGCTTTAGTGGAAAATCTAACACCAAATCCACCATCACTCATGTTAGTCTGATACTTGCCCCATATAGGATCCCAGCAATAATTCCAAGCAGGAACAACCTGCTGGTTCAGTGGACTTCATACAAGTTTTATTTGCCCACGGATTTGAGTTCCTCTCTGCCCAAAACCACGCAGAAAACCTATCTGCAAAGGTCGATGTCTGCAGTGTGGCCCTCACAATCTGATCAGAAGAACCCAGGGGTTCAAAACCCTGCAGTTGGTGAGCACATTGGTATTGCGGAGGCTCAGTTGGCTGCAGAGGATTAGGGAGATACACACTCCTAAGGAAGATTTGTGGAAGGATCCCAGTGCAGTTGTAGTCTATCCTTGAGTTGAGGCTCATCTTATAAGCGCAACAGGGTTATGAAACCTGCAGAAATAGCCCTAAAAGTAAAGGAAAAAATGAGAACGCTGCAGAGCCATAAAAGAATGAGCAGAGGGACAGAGATGGATGGGCCTCTTAGAAGAGCAGCCAGCACACACAGCGCTTCTGGGAGCTCCTGAGAGACTCTTGGAGTGCTGTTTAAACAGTTAAAGTGGAGCTGAATGCGGGTTTCTTTTTCCCTAAGTGCTGTAATACAAATTGCAATGTGAGCTAATTTGCTGCTGAAAAACAAGAGGTTGTGCTGTTATGAGGTTATTGACTGTTTCCAGAACAAGAAACAAGATGATACTGCCCAGATATGCCCAAAAAGCAGCTGGGAGGCTGCTGGAGCCAGGTTAATGTTGGAGCTGAAACTTGACTTTTCTACTGCAAGTTCAGCGTGAGGCTGCCCTCCTGATGGGACCCTCAGTGCCTTGGTTCTTCCTCCTGTGGTCCAAAACTTTCCTTTTGAGCATCCTAGGCCCAGATACGGCCTCTGGTTTCCTCTATTTTGGTTGCAAGTCATGTAATCCCACTATAGGTGTCTAGAGTGGAGGTATAACTGGTTCTTTTAGCTAAGGTTTGCAGTCAGAGGACAAAAACATGCTGCTTTTGTGGTGTCCTTTTGCACATCTTGCTGCCCTGGCGTGATGCTGAGCTATACAGTGACCAGAAGATTTGTGCTGGACCAGACATAATGTGAGGGAATGAGCACTGGTGTGGACTAGATGAGACCCACAAGACACAAACTATGAATTCTTGAAATAAGGTAATACTTTTCAAGTGGGGCAAATCCTTTTCAGCTCAGCCTGAGACTCACCATCTGTGGATCATCACTTATCTACAGCCATAGGTGGTAAGATGCTTGTGTGTTATTCACCTCCTTATCACCTTCTTGTTATTCACCTCTTGACAACATGTGTGTGCTCTTCAACTGCAAAAGGACACACATCACTCAAGGAAGAAGCTCAGGGATTCTCATCTGCACACCTTCCTACCCCAAATTACTGTGGAGCAGTTTAGCACACTTCATGCCCCATTAGATGTGCATTGATTATTTGGCTTTAGCACCATCAATATTCAGTCCATCAGTGTGCAAATGCTTCCCTGGGAAATAAATATCCATAAATCATCTTGCTAAAACCTCCAACCAAAATAAGGGCAGATGATGCTGCTAAGTGAACTGTACAACCGATTGGAAGTAAGAGCTTCTGAAATAGCTTCTTGATTGTGAATACATGTCTCATTAATCTTTTAAACAGAACAGTGTGAGCTGAGCACAGAAAGATAATGGAGTTCCTAGCAGCATCCTTGGCCCTGCTCTTAGGATGAGAGCTGCAGTGCTTGGGCCTCATTAACCAAGTCACTGAGGAGAAGGTGTCATTTTTTGGAGGTGCTTGAAGTACCAAAGGCTATGGTCATTGAGGAACATGACTGCCCTGCAGGCAATGGGATGCAAAGTGGAGATCATCCTCCTGCCCTGCTTGGTTGCTTCTCTTTCTGTAGGTGGCTGTGTTCTTCACAGACTTATGTTTTTGCTACTTAACCTCCCCTTACACTCCAAATCTGGCCCCGGCCTAACACTCCTCAGTATTAGGGGTAGGGAGCTGGTGTTGAGTGATGATGTGGACCTTGTGCTCCACATTGAGCAGGGCTGGAGGAGCAGAGGGTCCCCACCTCCAACATGGGGTGGTTGGGGCACCTTTCTATGAAGACAGAGTCACATTTGGTTCCTCTTCCAGTGGGTTTTGCGTTTGGATTCTTCGCTGCCATTGTTGTCCCAGTGTTAGTGGTCTCAGCACCTCTCACTGAGGTTGTCCCATGAGATGTGGGTGCATTATATTATCTAGCCTGAGGAAAAATGTGGATTATCCCAGAGCCCTGCACCAAGAGTGCTCCTGGAGAGACAAGAGCCTGGGCTCTGCTTCAGCAAACATTGCTCTTTTGTGTAGTGTTGTCTTCACAGCAGAGACCACAGCCAGATCATCCCTCTTGAGGTGACTCTGGGCTCTTGGTAACTCCTAGCAGTGAGCGTTTCAGCTGAAATCAGAAGTGAGATTAGCTCCATCCACAAAACAGCCAAAAACCTGGTGTCTTAGAACAGCCATTGAGGCACCCAGATTTGGGTAGGGGAGAGCAGAAGCTGGCTTACTACAGCTTGGATGAGTAAATACTGCCACTGATGTGTATAAGAGAGGACACAGCATCCTTCCAGAATGTTAATACAAGCAGGGCTTGGCACTGTCATGGGAATGTATAATTCCCTTCTGTAAGTAATGCGTCAGAGGTGTTTGATGGTTTCATGCTCCTTTCTGATCCTATTATAAGACCAGGAGCATTTCTGAACCACTTGGTTACCTTGTGACTATCTCTATTGGCCATAAGCTCTGGTGGAGGCACTGCCAGCAGCTCACAGGAGTCTTGGCAAGCCAGACGACTTGCCTTTCAGTCCCATTTACACCAATGAGTCATGTTATCTTTGGCTCCATTTCCTCAAGTCCTTGCACTCGATAGCCCAAATGTGATGCACACATGAAATTATTGACTGCTGTGCTTGCTTGCCCTTAATATGAATTCAGACACAAACACTTTACAGATTAGTACTGAGCAAACAGAGCCAGGTCAGAAGAATTGCTGAAACTTTTTATCTCTTTGTATTTTTGAAGTGTGGTTTAGCAAACTCTATTCTAATCTCGTTCGTGAAAGCATGATGCCAATAGCAAGGTCCTTCTGGACTTTAATGACCATTTCCCACGTTTGACTGGGAAACTCCTGCTATTTTCACTTGAACAGGGAGTTTGGCTGAAGGCTTTGGTGGAAATAGATGAAATGTTCTGATCATAAGCAGCAAGGGATAAAATAAGGATCGTCTAAACCAGACTGAAAGCTGACTGCTCTGCAGTGCAACCAAGAGGCTAATGTTTGATGAGGGTTGCTTGCAGTGCAAGCTGGTCGGGCTATCATTTCTTAAATCATAGTGGTTTGCTTGATTGTCTTTGGAGGGAAGAGAAGAGAATGTGTAAAATTAATGTCAGCAGACCCCTGGTCTCTACCAGCAGAATGGGTTGTAAAGTGCATCTTTGCCGTTCTCCATCTTCCCTCTGGAAATGGAGGATATTCTTCTCCCTTTATTGCTGGAAAACCAGTTTATTTTGCAATTCATCACCAGAGCTTTTTTCCTCCCTTTCCTTTTATTTTTATTGCCCTGTGATGCCACATTGCAAAGCCATAACATTGTCTCTTTGAGGCACTGTGGGGAAGGTCTCATCACCCCACGGGTATTTGTACACATAGACGTGTTTGCTATTCTTCAGGATTCCACTTGTTACCACCATAAAGCATTTGACCCAACACCATTTCTTTCTTAAAATGGCCTCTTTCAGTATTTCAGCCCTAAATGTGGCTCTGAATTTGCTGATGCCATCAATTACAGTTACAGATCGGGCCACGTTTCCAGTTCATGGCCTCTTAAAGAACCCAGGAGCAACTGGACAACATGGTGTGTCCAGTAGATCAGTTGAAGTGTGATGGAGGACCTGCCTTCAGTCATGCTGCAGCACAGGGAGTTGAGCTTGAATGGAAAGGAGATAAAAACACTGGATCAGATCCTGCAGGTGATGAGGATTTACATCCATGGAGGAATTACATCACTGTGTGCTGTTCTCAACCCAGGCAGAACAGTGTGTGGTTCCACATCAGGATCAAAACTTCATCTGAGGCTTTTCCCCTGATTTCAGAAAATTTTAGATCATCATGGGATTAAGACTTCATCCTCTTCATGTCTGATGGAGATCACATCCCCTTTCATTTTCATTCATGAGCTTTCCAGCTTTTTTCCCTACTTCTCTTCCCCAGGCCGGGGATGTCAGGACACAGGGAAGGGATGGTCAGGGCACTTCATCTTGCTGTAGAGTTGGCTGAAACTTGCCAGTTTCAGAAAGAACATTCATAGGTACTTGTCATTCAAGCCACAATCAGTGTAACAGCCAAAAAAGAAAAGCCCCAACCCTGCAGATATCTAACATTTAACCATTCTTCCACCAGTTGTGAGGCCACTTAGATTTTGGGAATTCTCATCAGAAATTCCAGGGGAAAAAAGGAGGGAGGGAGCTGTGATTTTTGGGAAGATGTTCTCCTACCTCTGTACTTCCCTTAAGATCTCTCTGTTGTCTTAGGATCCTTGTTCCCTTCCTTACTGTGAGGGGAGATCTCAGTCCCAGCTCAATGGCATCAGATAGACCCTAACACTGTAAAGCCACACTCAGGGAAGGGCCATAAAGGCAAGGAAAGGGACAGCACGTTGGTCTTGTCGCAGTTCTTCTCCCTTGTAAAAGCCTTATTTCTACTGATCTCATTGTTTCTTAAACCTTGTGGTTTGCTGGATGTGCAGGACAGGGTCTGCTGAGGACCTGCAGAATCTATTTGATGTTCTCCTTGACCTCCTGCGAGCCCTTCTGCTGCACACTGCATCCTCCTCCTCCTCCTTACCCAAGCCAGTTAATCAGTAATCATAGAATCATAGAATATTCAGGGTTGGAAAGGATCTTAAGATCATCCAGTTCCAACCCCCTGCCATGAGCAGGGACACCTCCCACTAAACCATGGCACCCAAGGCTCTCTCCAACCTGGCCTTGAACCCCGCCAGTGATGGAGCATTCACAGCTTCCCTGGGCAACCCATTCCAGTGCCTCACCACCCTTACAGTAAAGAATTTATTCCTTAT
>JASSUY010038900.1:0-37841 GCA_032466535.1 Forpus xanthops
TTTTCACCATGTCTACACACCCCCCCCCCGTCCCCCCCCCCCCCCCCCAAAGAAAAGTATCTAAGCAGCAACACCTGCTGTGGAATCCCTTCCGCTTCACTGCAACATGGAGTTCCAAACTTCCTTCATTAGAGCTTGCCCGGAGGAACTAAACTACTAACAGTCACCAGACATGTCTAGTAACTGAACTGGCTACAGAGTGCAATTACATTACAGGCTTTTAAGCTGCTTTTATTTGAGCTTGTACATCCCCATACCATTACTAATTTAAGTACTACTAGTATCCAAGCTTTAACACACAAGAACCAGAAAGGTCCAACTGAACTAAACTAGTTAGAATGAGGCAAATAAATATGGTTCAGGTCTTAAAAAAAAAAAGAACAAAATTCAAGTTGCAATGGAAGGTAGCAGTGAAATCTACTCCTTGATCCTTTTCTGGCTGTTTGCAAGCTTCTCTCCTCCCATTCAGGAAAGGGAATTAGTTTAAATTGCACATTTTAGATGAACCTACCTTTGCTGAGCCCCCCTGTACCTCCCCATATTCCCAGTGTATGCTTTTTCCCCCATCCAAAATTTCTCTGAAGGGAAGAAACTGGCCATTTATCAGAGTTCCAGTAAGTCTGTCCTGGTTCAAGACATCTGGAAGTCTCTCACATGGTACAGATGCAGATGTGCTGCTTCAAGATGTCACAGATGCATTTGGGATGCATAGGACAGATAGCAGTAAGCATGGTGAACACATGCAGAAATTAACAAGGCCCAGGTTTTGCCCACTGTTTCATTTAAGCCCAAACAGTAGCAAGCAACAAGCAGGGGAATCTATCCCATGGTGTGGTAGGAAGTGATACCCAGAAGCAGACAAAGATGGAGATGAGAAAGGTAGCATAACTTTCAAGCTAATATTAGCACAGAACCTGCTACATGTAGGCTTAATGCAACTACATACCTCAGTGCCAACAGATTTAGTGTACATATGCTGTAAATTCAATTTGCAAATATACAGTAAATGTGATACATTCAAAAGGCAGTGGACTTCTTATGTGCTGTAAGGTATAAACAACCTTTTGCTTGGATTTACTGGGTGTAAACAAACCCAAAATCTCTGCCCTCAGATAATGCATACCAAGGATTAATCAGTATCAGTGTACTCTGCATCTGAAGATGAGAATAAAAATCCCTTTAAAAAAATAAACAAGGTGGACTCTAACAGAAGTGTTCCTTTCAGGGTTTTATTTACTTTTCTGGAATGAAGAAGATACACTCTGTTGAATCATACCTGAAACTGGTTATACACATTATCAAAGGGTCCACATAAAATTTGACACTGAGGGCTTGGCAGGGGGTTTCAGCGTACTTAGATTAGGCAGGCCAATGCTGTTAGAAGTCTCCAGTGTCACTTGGAAGCTGTGCTAAACTGGGGTCACATTGTAGTCCTGTTACATAACTACATGGTTATATTTAAGCAACACAAACACTAGGCTACTGAGTCTACAGCAGGAAACAGTCCGCTGCTCAGACATCTACTCTAACACACTAAAAGTCCACCCTATTTCCTGATGTGGGCAAGAGCCAGGAACTGTTCCTATGTGTCCCAAAAGTGTTTGGGAGAGAAAGGTAACTGCTCATAAAGGAGAAACAACTAGGAGATGAGCAGAAAAAAATAACTTAGCTGAGCTCCCTTTCAGGGCTAGTGGAGAAAGATACAAAGTAGCTGGCAGACAAAACCACAGGCAGGGAAAGGGAGTAAAGGGAGTGAAGTTAGAAAGAAACTTGGGAAGAAGTACCAGCACTGCAGCAAAGCCTGAGGAGAGACAGGACCCCAAAGTCAAATGCTGTTTAGTACAGAAGCAAAGTTGTGCATAAAGTGTGAAAGCAAGAAGAATAAGAAAGTAGGATAATCAAAATCAACTCTCTAGAAATGAGGGTAACACAGAAAGCACTGTGTAAGTGTTGTTTGCAGGAAGGGATTTTCTCTTTTTCCATGAAGCAGAAAGGACACTGCTGGGGCCTGGTATCTGGTCTCTCATCTAGCACTCACAGCAAGGAAGTGCAGTAACAGAACAGCCAGGTTTGCCTGTTCTAGCTTACCAAGAGCTCTTGTAAAAATATCACTATCATTACAAAAGCTTTGAACGTTTCAGTGCGTTTGCTGCTTCTAGTTTAAGAGATCTCTTTGCACAACCTCCTTAAAAGGTTTTTCTCCTCTGTCCATGAAGTATTTAAAGGGAGAGACTGACAATTCTTCTATACCATTTTTCTGGATTCCGTCTCGATGCTTCCTGAAGCACACTTCCAAATATCTTTTTCAGAAGCAGCCAGGAAATAGAAGTTGGGAGCCAGAGGATTGCTCTGGTGGTCCTCAATCCCTCCTTCTAGCAGATGCTGAGAAATCTGCTCTCCATGTGACCAAAAAGCAAAACTCTTGCCTTACACAGTTTTAGTGAAACAAGGGTGTGTGATCAGTGAGTGTGTGTCTATAAGAAGCTGTGTGACCTTCTTCAGCCTGCTTGCCCTTCCCCCACTCCATCTGAACTGCTACCAGGTGGAGTAAACACTGCCTCTTACTCACTACAAAAGCATTTTCAGAAGACATGAAGAATGGTTTCAGCTGGCACTGAAGACAGCTGTTGCTGTGTAAGTTTAATCCTGACAGGCACAAGGATGGGAGAGCAGTCCTACAATTTGTGTAAAAGTTGCTTTTTCTTGGCTATACTCAAGATCTCAGACAAAATTAGTGGACATTTTAAAGGCTTTGTCTTATGCTCAGCCCTTTAGTGTGTTTTCTAAACTGCAAATAATACATCTGTGGGCTTTTAGATATGGTTTTTTTTGACCTTTTGTTAATTTACAAGTTGGTGCAACACTGGATTGAGGAAGCAGAATTGAAGTCTGAAAGTTACTATATTGGCTATTTTGCAACTGTCCCTAAAACTAGAAGTGACAGCAGCACTATCCAGCCATGGCATGGGAGGAGAATGGCTCTTTCCACAGTCCCAAAACAAATGGGAGTGGAAAACTTCTGTAAGTGCTGCAAGATGCTCTTGGGGGAAATATCTTTACATAAAGCAATTTATGTGGATTCATCATCTACAAGTGAACAGACTACTCTCTAACAGCCATATCAACTTAACTACACAGAGACAGGAATACTTATTACTTCCCTTTTCCTTATTTTTCGACATTGGTTTTGGTTTTTTTTCACCCAAATTTGAAAAGCCTTTAAATGAAATCAGATGGCAGAGACAGAACAGGTTGGTAACAGGAATAAAACACTGGATTTGGGCTGAATACTTACTGCAGTTGTATGAGTTGGGGAACTTGAGCTTGTTGGCCAGGAGGGTACAGAATCTGTAGCTGAAGGATCCCAGATGGATGATGGAACATTACTGAATTCACTCCAGTTTCTCTGAACATCCTGCCCGTAAGCAGATCGAGCTAAACCAAGTTTGCTAAAAACCTCTAAAAATAAAATGAAATATAACTGAGTATGTTACTCTCCTTTTTCCAAGAAGTACAGCAGACTAATATTCTTCACAGTTATTTCCCATATTTTTCTAGCAGGTTCTGCTGCAGCACAAGAACTGAGATTAGGAAAGGTCACACAGAGTAACACAAACCTTGTCTCATGTGCCCTGCTCTAGTTCTTTTAACAAGTAAGATGCAGGTGGAGCAAGTGAAGGTGCTGAAGGTGCCTCTCATAACCATAGCTCTCACTTGGCTTGCAGCAATTCCCCTCTCCCAGGTAACTCCTGGTGCAGGAGGTGCACTGGCTATGCCCTACCCCAGGCCCCATCCATGTTCTGAGAAGGGGAGGGCAGTACCAGCACTTGTGGCTCACCTGGTCCCATGCACAGAACTGACCCCCAGGCATCTTACTGACAGCCCCCTGAGTTGCTGGTGCTGAGGACTGCCAAAGAAGACCAAAGAAAGAACCCCCCAGCATTTTTCCATTTTTTTAGCAGATAGCATTTTTTTCAGTAGACCTACAATCCAAATGTACAAATGGCACATAGTATGTTTGCTTTGCTGTCATCTTTTATAGACACCTTAAAAATTACCATGCACCCTCAAACACAGTATGCAAATCTGTATAAGTAATTACACAGAGCATCCGTGCCCTGCAATACAGCCTACCTCCATCAAAGCCCATCTCAATAGTCACTTCTGGAAGGTTTACCCAAATATTTAAATACAGGAATTAATTGCCAGGTTTAGCATGCATCAGGTCATCATGCAGCTATCCAAACATTAGAGAAAAACAACATGAGGGATTGGCCATTGCTTCATATATACAGCAATGGTTTTATGCAGGTGTGAAGTGCTCAGGTGACCCCTGGCCTAGTGGGTACCCTTTTGAGACCTACAGTAGAGCTTCAGGGGGGGAAGGAAGACTAAGGAAAAAACAAATGTAACTGAAACAGAGAAACTTCAAAAATCAGTATTTGCAACCAACAAACACTTTAACAATTTCCACTAATTCTCTGGGCTAAACCAGTGGCTGCACTTCCAATTTCTTAATACAGCTTCCAATGCAGTCATCTTTTGGGGACGCAGAGATGGGAACACTGTACTTAAGACTAGTGGAATGGAGACACCCTCCTTTTTTACCTGTATTTGAATATGGCAAAATATTTGAAAACAAAAACCTCACCTCCAGTCAAGTTAAAAGAATTGCCAAATGCGGAAAATGAGTTGAGAGGTGTGAAGTCAGGACTGCTGGGGCTGCTGACACTCCACATACCAGAACTAAATATTAGGGAGAAACAGGAAAGCAAGAGATAGCTCATTAACACAGTACAACCGACAATTTTAACTTACTGATCTACATACACATGTATTATGTGCAAAAGTATGTGTATATATTTAACTATACGTGTTTTTTAATGGTGATAAAGAGTTAGGAAATCAGCTTGGCTTTGTTTCATCAAATTTCAGTGAAATACCATTTTCCTATGTATATACCCACTTTGGTATGTATACACACTGCTATAGGCACAACACTAATCCACAGACTGAGCTCCAACAGAAACCTGAGAGCAGCTCTTTTGATCAGTTTTTCAAAAAACTTACTTACAAGGTCTAAGTTGTAGCACAGCTCTTTGACAAGCAGCTCAGAATGGTACAAATGCTCCCACTCTGGCTTTTGGGCAAGCTTCTTGAAAACAGATGAGTTAACTGGAAGCAGTGATAAACGCTTACAAACCCAAACCAAAATGCCACCTACAAACTTTGCTCACAAAAGCAATTTCTTTGCATACTGAAACTTGAATTCAAGTCTGTCTCCTATTCCAGAAAGATTACAGGACACACACTCACTGCTTTTTACAACTGAGGCAGCCATGCACTGCCAAAATATGTCAGAAGTACAGCATGCCTCGGGGTACACGACTGAGCACAGCTGTATTCTGCTCCGAGTCATAACACAAAACCCAGTGACAGTTCTGGTCTCAGTGTTAACACTGGGAGTGAAAGACACTGCTGTACAGCAAAGATACTCTGCCTGCAAACTCTTTCAAGCAACTTTGGTATGCCCTCATCAATACCACAAGATCCAAGCTGATTTCTCAGTATTTGGATGCCTGGGAAACACAGGATTATTGAGTTTCACAGAACAAGGGTGAGAAAGTCCCTATCACATTCAGTACATCCTTCTCTCTACTTCTGAGTCACTCTTAAATTCTACATTTTTTTTGCAAGGTGTGCCCAGGCTTTGAAAAGCAGTTTAAAACCCCACAGGAACAGGAATGAATTCTGTCAGTACCTTCAAAATGCCATTAACAATTTACAGTATTCTTTTCTAGGGCCCTACGTATCTGCCTAGAGAATAAAAAAATTACCTGTCAGAGCCATCACTGTCAGTGACTGTGTGGGAAATGCTGATATTGCTAGAAACATCTGTCTTGCTCAGAGAAACCTTTGGTAAACCACTGCCACCTGCAAGAATACATATATACATACACATATATATAAGGTTACATTAAAAAAAAAAAAAAAACAACAGAATATTCAGGAAATATTAAAAATATTTAGAACTACAAACTAGTTCTAGTACCTGGGCTCCTGTCGTAACCTGCAGCTACAGCAGCAAAAGTGGGGTTACCATTCCTGCCTGGAAGAGAAGCTGCCTTTGGCAGCTTATGTTTGGTACCATTAGGCTGCTTGCTTTTCATGTCACTTAAAGGAGAGGAAAAAAAAGTAAGGTTATAGACTTGAGCAGTTTGATAAAAAAAGCAGTAATTTAAGCTAGCATTCATAAAGATGTTAACAACAGATCAACACCATGTAATTTGCATTTTTTTTTTCAATCTACCAAGTCGAGAAACCCCAGAACAATATAAATAGCATGGTAAGACATGCACAATAGTGTCTGCCAAAAAGCAGTTTCCACGGGAAAAGGAAATGGGTGTGAGAAAAGGGAGATGCACCCTCTGAAGCACATGGGTTCTGCCAGCATTCCGCACTTGGGAAATCAGTGGGAGGTACATATCTGGACTCACTGGCTGCAGCTGCTGTTCACAATGCTGCTGTAGGTGCCTCCTCGTGGCCCAAAGGCAAAGGATGCAGGAGGAGGAGATGGAGAGGCGGGTGCTGGGGAGGGCTGTCGCTGCTTCAGGAAAGCATCTGCGTTCAGGGTTTGCAGAGAGAGTTTATAAAGGTTGTCTGTGGCTGAAAAGAGAAACACAAAACATCTTCCTGTAGTACTTATATTACAGCAAGGCTTTCCAAGCTTCTGCTATCCCTTCTGTTCAAACTGAGGAATTATGACAAAGGCTGTTCCCAAGTAGCAGCTCCTTCTCTATGTTTACCTGTCATTATTCAGGTTATATTATGCTACCTGTTTTCAGAGAGATTGTATTCCAGTAAGGACACTGGTATGATAAACTGATTTGTACAAAAGTGAGTGCTGTGGAGAGATGACTTCATGTAGACATGCAACCAAGAGGAAGGCGATTTAGCTCCCACTCAAGGGACTTACAACACAACCAGAAAGCTTATTATGGTGTCCCACACTAACCACTTCATTAAGGCATTTTCTCTCTCAAGGACAAATCAGCCTATTAGCTTCAACTTCAGCTCCAGTGGACTTGACCAAGCAAATCCTGTCTGCTGTAGAAAATACATTTTGGTTTTGAGTAGCAATTCTTATTTCCTCAGTTCCCCTAGCAGCTTCTGAATCCTCTCATCACTGTAGAGCTGCAGAAGAAAACAGGAGCACTACACAGTGAAAAAAAGGCAGGGAGGTCTATTGACAGACCAAGTCTACCTATGGATATTCACTGCAGAAGACCATCTGTCATCCTCTACAATTACTTACAGCTGCCAGTTTTGTGAAGAGGCACAGAGTCCCACTCTGGTGGTGGAGAATCCTTTTCCCCTTCAGAGCTGCTGGTGTTTCCTAGCTCCTGTCCAGAACTACTGGGGAGAAATTTTGCTAATACCGATGGCCTGTTCTCCATTAACTTACTGTTGACACCTATTAAAACAAGAGAAGAAAAGCAAGCCCATGAATAGTAAACTGCACAGCTTCCTTCATATACCAGACATAGGATTAAGCACTCAAAAGCGATTACAACACCACAAACAAAACTTCCCGAGATATTTACGAGTAACAGCCTTGCACTACCTCTCGTTTTGGGCAGGTTTCTTGATTTAGACCCATTCGTCAAAAGGTGCTGTGTAGATATCTTGGATGGAAAGATTTTGCGCTGCTTGTTTTCCAGTGGGGGTGTATAAGATAATTCCAAGGAACTAAATGAAAATAGAGATCCATTTATTTTCAAGCTCTCTGAAACACTGAAGAGACTTTATATGTATATACATATATATATATATATGCATGCATGATATGGTATTACAAAAGACTGGTCTCCTGTGGCTTTCTCATGTCAAACTTGTGCTCATCTTCAAAGTTATTCATAAGCAGAGTTTTGTATTTCTCCTACATGCAACTCCACCCTTCTTAGCACTGGCTCATTTTCTACCCACACTGCTCCACACATTCATTAGGGCTCACTCCCAGGAGAAGCTTCAGCCTGGAGCTCCAGGATTACACAACCTACTTGGTTATATAGAGAGACAAAAATATAGCAACTGCCATTTTTCTACTCTGCCCCCTCTTGGTCTTGTTGGATCACGTGCTTCTGATGATACACTACTGCTCTGAATGGACAGGATCACCTTTTAGTCAATGGCACATAACTATTCAAACCCACCACTAAATTCATTTGGCTATACACTGTTCTTTCTTTTTCGCCAGCTATTAATGTCTCTCAGACTTTTTAGTGAGGACCTATTTCATCCCTTTCTAGCAGAAGAATTCCAGCCTGGCTCTCATTGTGGCTCAGTTTGGTGAAGCTTATTTTGGTGACACTTGGATAAACTGGTTTCAGAATACTTCTTCAGAATGAACTAGGTGTAGTAAGATTAAGGTTATTAATTTTTCCCTTTTCTATCTTCAGCATTCAACCATCTGCCAAGTAGGGGAAAGGGCCAGGCAGCAGCAGCAGCAGCCTCCTTTAATAACACATCCAAGACTGATCCGTGATACAAAAAAGTAAATTGCATACTGTAATTTCAGCAAGGACAACTAAAGGCTTTCATGTTAGCACTGCTTGCTCTGCTGCCACTAGAAGCTCCTATAGAAACATCAACCTTATTTTGTACATGTGGGACCTGTTACAAAAAGCTTAGCGTTGCGTAACTTGATTTTCTTCACTGGATTTGGTTCTCATTCATGCACCGTATCACCAATAAATAATTTATCATTTGCAAGCTTCAGATATTCTCTGATACTAGTAAGGAAGAAGCATCTGCTCAAAGGTACCTACTGTTGACATTAGCCAGACTAACAGCTGCAGCAGTCAAATACACAGATTTTTATCACTCCATCTTCCCTTCAAGCATGATGCCTCCCCTACTAAAAGCCTTTGTTGTGCTTACCTGGTTTTCACATCTACAGGGATTTCTTTCTTGACACTTGTTAGCAGTTTTTTAGTTTTCTGCTTTACTTGGACTGTTTCATTTTCAGGTTTTTCTGGTATAACTTTTCCCTTTTGTTTTTCAGGTTCCTATAAAAGGCATTGTAACAACTTGTTACTGTTAAGAAGTGAAATCCCTCTTGCGTCACAACATACACAGTATGTGCAGGGCTGAGGAAAGAATGCTATTTGAACGCGAGCATTTTTTGCTGTTCAGAAGGTATTCTTTTACTCCCTAATGAGTATACCTATAAAGCGCGTTATCTGTTTTTTTCCTATTTGGAAAAGGAGAAATGGAAAGTACCATCAAATCAATGTGTTCCAAGCAGATCTGGCATTTGCAAGTACATAACTCCTCAGGCCATGGCCTCCAAGTCTGCTTCAAAAGACCTATGCCACCCTTGTTCACAGCCCTGGCCATCTGAAACAGATTTGTCCACCAAACAAAGAATAGGAGCAGCTTCGTCACCCAATTTATTAGCTTTTTTAACTGCCCTTCTAAGTGCAGTGTCAAATAGCCATCCAGAAAAATTAAAGGCAATTTTCAAATCACCTTCTAAATCGTAACTTTTAAAAGATACTACTTGGATTTCTACACCCTGCCTCCCAGCTTGAATCCCTATCTTTTCTGTTCCAAAGTTCAAATTTAAGACATGTCAAAAATTAGGCTTGGTCTTCTTTGCTATTACTTTTGCTTTGGTTGGTTCCCCTAGCCCATGCTTTAGGACAAAACATTTACAGCAACCTGACCACCACACAAATTGTTACAGCTTTAGTCTATTACCTAGAAGCATGTATGCCAAATGAGTAATATAAAGGTAGGGGTATTGTCAAAAGCAAGTCAGTTAACTACCTGCTGACAAACTACCACCCCTGAACTGACCCTCTGTAACTGCTGAAATGCATGGCTTTAGCCTGCAGCTTAATTACTGAGTAAAATTGATGTCTTTATGTTGGCATTTCAGTCTGCAAATAGAATAGGCTAGGAGTGTGCGGACAGTTACCCCTATGCTGCTGACAACCAGTGGCTTATTGAAGACACTCAGGCACGCTCAGTCCTCAGACTGCATGATTCAATCATGTTCACACTTACAGATGAACAAATCCTATAGAGAAGTGAAAGTGAGAACTGGGAGTGGTATTTTTAAATTAACATTCTTCCTTTGTTAGGTTTAAATGAAAGCTGGGGTTGAGATGGTGAGAAGAGACTATGTTCCGCCTTTAACAGTTGACCCACCAGCAAAACAAGAGCTTCCTTTTATGAGCAGTGCTGTACCTCTTTGAGAAGTGGTTCTGTATCTGGGTTGGAGGTTTCAGTTGTGGTTGAAGAACTATCATCATCTGCCAAGGAATCCTTCAGTTCATCCTCCTGTTGCTTTCCTTTCCCTCTTCTGTCCTTTTCTTCCCGCTTCTTCTGTGGCTTAGCCTTGCGCTGAAGCATTTTCCCTTTCCCTAGGGAGGTAAGGATGCTTCAGTTTTCAGTAGCAATACTCAAAGAGATGGGCTAATTCACTTCATTTTGGAGGATAAACCACATGACTAAGCCTCTGAAATTCATCATTTGTTTCAATACATGAACCATTTACAGCCACCTCAGATCAAATGTGAGCAATAGCATCACACCTGAAGAACCCTGATCTCCACCATCACATTTGTGCTCCTAAGCCCCACCTCTGTTGCCTCTCTGCAGATGGTGGACACCTGGCTACTGTGATTCTTCACTGCCCTGGTCCTGGCATTCCTTTTAAACACCTCAAAATCCAATTTGGCAGTTTAAAGATGTAAGACTAGATTTGAACTGCAGAAGCTGGCACAAGCTTTATAATCCAAACAAATGAAGAATAGAAATCATGAGCATGTTTGTTAGTTAAAAAGAGAAACCAAACCAAACATAACTTGCAGTAAAACCAGAGCAGATGAGAAAAATCACTAATAGTATTTTAGCGAAGATGTATAAAACCTCAGCTCCACAAACCTGAAAATCTCGCACCTAACCATACTTTCTCTCCTTGACATATCTTTTTGAGAGCAGACTATTCTAAGAGGTATGACTAAGCTGACTGTGAAATAGTTTGGCTTGACACATTAAGTAAGTGTTACTGCATCTCTAAGTAGGGGAAACAATGCGTTAAATACTCTAGGGGATGTTTAATCAATTTTCTTGAAGCAGTCCCCATGCAAGTAAATAAAACTACTGGAACAATTACGTTTTTCCCTGCAATTTCTACAGCCTAACTGAAACGTAGCATAGGATAAGCTCAAAACGTATAAGTTTAGGAATGTCCCAAATTAAGGTCCTGGCACAATGATAGCTGTCCTATTTCATCTGGCAAAATGTCTCTCAGGTGAAGTTTGCATCAAAATGTAAATTTGCCTTCAGTATTTTGTCAGATACCATAGAACCATAGAATAGTTAGGGTTGGAAAGGACTTTAAGATCATCTAGTTCCAACCCCCCTGCCATGGGCAGGAACACCTCACACTGAACCATGTCACCCAAGGCTCTGTCCAACCTGGCCTTGAACACCACCAGTGATGGAGCATTCACAGCTTCTCTGGGCAACCCATTCCAGTACCTCACCACCCTTACAGAAAAGAACTTCCTCCTTATATCCAATCTAAACTTCCCCTGTTTAAGTTTGAACCCATTAGCCCTTGTCCTGTCACTAGTCTCTAACGAAGAGTCTATTCCCAGCATCCCTATAGCCCTTCTTCAGATACTGGAAGGCTGCTATGAGGTCACAGCCTTTTCTTCTCCAGGCTGAACAGCCACAACTTTCTCAGCCTATCAAATACATACCAAAGGGAAGTGCCTTTAAACTTTGGGTTTTTTTTCAGACTTAATGTTTTCACTGTCAACAACTACAAAAATACCGGAGATAAAATACTCCTTTTACTGTGAATACAAATTAGAGTTTAAATACAAGTGGATCCTTGTTTGGAAATGTTTGAAAGTTCAGCTTCCAACTTATCGGGGCATTGAGGATTTGCCTTGGAAAGCCTCGCTCTAAAATTTAATTCAAATTTCGTCTACATTTGGAATTGCTAAACAGTTTAATGTTCATCATTAGGAAACCTATGTAAAATGTTATCGCGACATAAAAATGTAACGTGAAACTGCTGTTTGACAAAAAGCTAATCCAGCCTCCACAGCAGTCTGCTAGGATCCAAGTTTCAGGAAGCTGAAACAGAACACTATGGAGGCAGGAATCCTGCATGGGATGTTGAGACAGGTTGTTGTAGTCCAGAAGCTGCTGCTTCTGCAAATGTCTGTGAGTACAGTTCTAGTTATTTAGACAAAGCCAGACAGCAGTGTGGGTATGCAGATCCAGACAGATATCGGAACTTCCCCTGCGGTTTTACATTTTTAAAGAGGGCAAATGGAGATGGTCTCGTTTTATTGGATGCACGGAGCTTTTGTGAGCCAAGTTACGGTTTACAGATACCACTAGGGTTTTTTTTAAAGCCCGCCCCAAAAGAAATCTACGTGTATAAATCTGATTTATTGATCTAAGATGACGAAGAGGTCAAGAAAACTATCTGAACTGCAAAATGTAACATTTATAATGTATTTTGCAATACAGAATATAGTTAAGTAACAAGTGAAGCAAAGCCTCTGTAACAGGAGAAAACCCATGAATTTATCTGAATGAATTTCTAATTAGAAGAAAGTTGCAAAGCAGGAAAGTCACGCCAAAAAAAAGAAAAAATGGAACCAATGCATTATCACATCCACTCTGAACTGATTTAAGAACTTCCTGCTCATTGCTGCTTAACAAGATTGAAACTTTCGTGTTGGTAGCACATGGTCATACAGGTGCTTCAGGGTTTATATACCTTTCCACATTCATTTTCTTAACTTTAATAATTAACACAGCATCAGCACTGTTTCTGTGCAACAGAGTTTTTAGGAAAAAGTGAAAAATTCATTAGAATTAAACATAAAAATTTATAACCACAGAACCCTAGGAGGACACAACTGAAATAGCTATTACAAGAAGCATGATTACAAGTTCTACTCTAATGACGGGTTTATAAGAAGAAATCATAGAATCATATACAGCTGACAATTTTATAAGTCTGAACGTAGATAATGTATGAAATGCTACACATTATTTTAAGCATTAGACAACTGAAGAGATGTATAAACAATTCAAACTAACCTCATGCAAAGATGAATGCTACTTATAACCACAGGTGCCATATATCCATTTGCTGACCCCCTATCATCAAGGATTTTCTACAACTGCAAGTCTGGGCATGAGGAATTCCATTCCCAGGCAATACCACAGGGGTATGCCCATCTCTTTCTCTCCCCTTCCTCCCTTTCTCCCCATCTGTTTTTCTAACACACTAGTGTAACTTCTTTTTCCTTTCCTCAAGCCCCAAGTACAAACAGTGGAGGTAGGAAGCCAATCCAAAGACAAAGGAGTAGCAACTAAAAGCATCTTTCTTCTTCAGAGAGTCAGATGCTTAGATATTCACACCTGCTTTCAACAAAACATTCCAGAAACACTGCATGAAGAATCAGAAGCTAGCATTGCAGAGAATGTCACTGCCATAAAATAAAGGAAGTGTTCAAGACACAGGCACATCCAGCAGGGTAGGGAACAGCTGAGAAGCTATCACTTTCCATGCTACGAAAACATGACCTTTACAGTTGATCAAGTCTTGTTCTGCGGCTTATATAATGAATCATCCCATCATAAAAAAGCAGAATTGCATTACCTTTGTTTTTTGCTAGAGGAGATGGGGGCTGCTCTGTAAACACATCTGGGGGAGGGGATTCTGGGTGGTCAAAGTCTTTTTCCATAGTTTCTATGAGCCCGGTGAGATCCGAGTCCTCTGAGCTGTGCCTTCTGCTCCTGGCACATTCGCTGTGAGGTGGGCTGAGGAGCGGGAGCTGGGGCAAAGCACCTTCAGTCTGTTGCTCTTGCTGCTGTTGCCCAGGTGCAAGAGGTTGCTGGAGAGGCTGCTCTATCAAAGCTGCTGCTTGCTGGTGTGTTGGCTGCTGGTTCTGCCTCGTCCCCTTGGCTCTTTTGCCTGCAGCGTGAGTCTGAGCTGTGGCACCCGAATCCAAGGTAAACAGGCCCCCAGCTCTGTTCACTGACTGCATGGAAGCTCCTTGTGCTGAAGTCCTGTTAGGTATGCTTGAACTGGATTTGGATTTGATGTTTTCAGCATCAGGTGCATTTCTATTGCTGTGAAGGTGTGCTGTTGCACTGCATTGTTTATGATTCCCTGCACTGGATCGTGAAGATGAACTGCCTGCTCCATAGATCCCTCTGGATGAACTGTGATTAGAATCTGATCCAAGCGCGTTCAAGCTGGAAGAGCAATAAGTGTTTAAAAACACTCTACAATGTTTCCATTCTTCCACATGAAAAAAAAAAGAAAATCACTACGTGCAACAGAAACCTCGGGCTACGCTGTTCCTGGCATACAACTGGCAAAAATGCCTAGCACTTGTTTGTCAAGTTGGCAGCCTTTGCCATTTCCTGTATGCTTGCTCACTGTACATAGAATCATAGAATAGTTAGGGTTGGAAAGGACCTTAAGACAAAACTCCAGTACAATGACAGTCAATATATATTTTGGAGGGAAAACTGAAAGGAATAAGACTTTTTTGAACTTAAGACACCAAAGGTAGGAAATTCTGGCCTGCAGTGTTTCTGCAGTCTACACCTTTCTTTTTGAAGATTAACAGGAAGCTTGATGGTTTTGTTTCGGTTGGGTTTTTTCCTCTCCTTTTTCCCCAAAAGATGAGTATTTCTCAATCACAAAATCCATCTTTTTATCCAAGCCATCTCTTATAAGTAACTGTGAGGATCTTTATTCACCTGTTCTGAAGTATTACTTTCTTAATGGCATTAAAACTAAAGAGGAAAAAGAGAAGAAAACATTCCACCAAACACCCAAACATATACTTACTTTCCATCAGATGAAATTCCAACTATTCTCCTGAGATCAAGTGGCCTTCCCATATCAAAGGGAGGGTTTGAGGCCTCAAAGGACAAGCGTCTCCTAAACGGTTCCCAGATTCCTTGAGCTTCTAGATAGGCTGTTCCAATTACCAAGAGAAAGAGTACACTGCAGAGAAGAGAGGCAGTCATCTCAGTATTGCTTACTTTTGAGCATTTTAAGGTAAATTATTCTAATCACGTGAGGCAAAACGATTGTATGTGGTACTGAAAATCACATCCAAACCACACCTTTGTCTGATAGAAACATAAAATGAATCTGTTGTGATATTACACATCACTGACACTGAGAATGGAAGCTAGACGCAAATCTGACACGCAGTTGCCAAGAATATTAATACAAAAGAAAGAGATATATAACTAAAGCATTCAAATGGTTTCCAAGTGGTCAAGTCTCCCAGTTTGCGGGTGAGATTGCATTTAAAAGCAGAGACCCTCTGCAGAGAGTTGTACTGCTGCTCAGGGATGTAAAACTCCAGAGCATTATTTCAATTGGGTTTAAGACTAACTGTATCTACTGCAATACCGTGTTGGAGTTCTCCACTTACATAATGCACTGCAGTGAACTACATTTTTGAATGAAGCAATAAAACCACTGCAGAGACCTTCATCGCACTGCTATGGCTTTCATCTTCTAACAGGTGGGAGGAGACACAGTGATGATGACTAAAGCTTGCCTTGCCTATTACCCTAGAAAGTTTATGAGAAAAGAACTTTAAATTAGCAACTTCGGTTTCTGTTCTCCCCCGTTCTGACTGCCACTTTTTAAGCCAAATGTACGAAACCCAGCATTAATTCACAGAAAAGGACGAGACACCTCTTGCTTCATGTTAGCTGAAAATCTACTCCAGAAGATACCACCTTTAACTATCACCAAAAATACAAGCAACTCTGGAGACTGAGTCAGCTGTTGATAGCCAGTTATTGGCGCTTTTTTCGCCTGCCCCAATGATTAAAAAGGATTCTAGATGTAGAACTAGATGGAAGAAGGTTGGGAAAATAACTTTCATCCAAGATGTTAATAAGAAAGAGAAAAGTTAGATAAATAGGGGGGATTTTTCAGACAAGCTTACATAAACTATTACTCAAAGGAGTGATTCTTTCTTTGGGTGCCATACCATCAAAAATGGAATTATCTTTGGGATGTAAGGAATAAGACATAATCTCTTTCACTTATTAATTGCTAATCTATGAGGCTAGCTGAAAGTTTTACGAGACTGATACCAGCAAGAGCATCACATCTTAACCATCACAGTGCTACACAAGCTTGGAATGGAGTGCACAGGGTTTGGTGGACTGGGTGATACCTCACCCTCAGCCCCATGGCACCCCCCTCCATGGCATCAATGCTGGGTTATGCAGAGGTTGTATAGGGAAGGCTGCAGCAAAAAGTCACCTTGAGCTGACTCTTTCTCACTTCTCCTCTGCCACTCTCTGGGTAAGGACTCCACTCCCTCTGCTGAGGTCAACTATGGTATTTTGATAAATGAATATGACCTTTGAAATGAAAAACTAAACAAATCTTGTTTTGCGTCTTTTTAACTGCCCTTTCTGGTGTGGGGTGGTGGGAGCAGCGGTGGTTTGGGGTTTTTGACTTTCAAAAAAATTATTACTGAAAAGAAAAAAAGCCTAAAAGAAAAGCGGAACTAGCCTGAAGTGTTTCAGTCATTGAAATGGCAAAACAAATTAGGGCGAGGGACACCACACAATGGGCAGTAACCTGGTCTAGACACCCAAGAATTATCTGGATCCATCCCTCTTCCATCCCCCACAACATGGTTTTGTCTTGGAGCACACATATGCCCAGTCAGCAAATTCTTCACAAAAAGGACTGGCTCCTTTGTTGCATTTTTACATATCCTATTAAGTTTGACTTAAAACCTTGGAGCCACAAGTATGGTAACAACCCAAGCCAATAGTGATTGAGGGAAGGCAGAGATAAAAATATGAACTACACAAACTCCTACAGTTGTTTATTCCTAGAAGTTAAGGACAGTTTCACAACAATATGTAAGTATTGTTTTAGGGACAACAAGCTAACCCCTATGTGAGAGCATCCTAAAAGTCAGAGGCTGTCTATGCACAAGATCCTTGGAACATTATGAAATAGTTACATCAAGTCTCTTCTCTAGTTTGCTGCTAAGAAGGAAGTTTTGTACTTCTAGGAAAAAGATATAGTGAGGGAAATGATCAGTGTTCTGTATTCTTTTGTAAAGCCTAATTATCACGTACAGTGCATATAAAATTATCCACATAAGCTACACCTGTAAACTGACAAGCATTATTCATGCTATCAATTAGCTAAAGAGAAAGTGAACTTCACAATTTCTAGCAAATGTACAGAAGAAAGCCACTTACTCAGCACTTTCCTAAGTAACCAGTATCAGTGAGGAAACAAAGTTACCTAAGTGGACCCAACAGTCCTGTTACTTAGGAAAAGGCAGTTTCCAAACTAACACTGCATTACTTAGGAAAGGACTGAAAAGTCAGAAAAGAAAATGAAGCAGGCAGTAACTTCATCAGTCCCTAGAAAGAAACAGAGAAGAGCCAAACAGAATATCAGTGCAGTACAGTACTGCAAAAATGCCAGAGCCAGGATCTTAGTGGGAAAGAAAAAAGCAGGATTAGTACATGTCTGTGATAATGCTCTGGGATCTGCAGCACACAGAAAGACCCCTTTTTCATCACAGGCATCTATAGCAGCAATCCACCTCGCACTAAGATGATTAACACTAATAACAAAGCAGAACAGCATTTGTTGTTACTGGTAAGTTAACAACTTGGCTGCTAAGTGCCTATGCCAGGGCTTTCTCTGGGAAAAGGGAGTGAGGGAAAATGTCTCTCATCCAAGAGGTGAGCAGGGACACACTGTTTATAACCTCAGATTTGAAACAGATAAAATTAGGTAGAGGCTAGACTAGGAAAATGCAATGGAATTTTCAACTCTTATTTCAATCAGTCATAGCTAACACCTCTGCTTGATGACAAAAACTGCACTAATAAGCTACTACGTAACCTCCAAGTGCACAGTGTTGCAAACAACACCCTTCAGTTCTCAGAAATCCCGTTATTAGTATCACCAGTTGCCTGTCACATACAAGTGGCAGCAAAGTTCATAATTCATCCAAGGCATTAAGATCATTACAGTCAATGCCTCCTATCTCTCTAAAGCACAATACTCTAGAAGGATGCTTAAATTCCTATGGGAACTCAGCAGTGCTTTAATATTTTATTCAAGTTTAGCTTAATTCATCAAACGCCCTACATATTACCAGGGTAAGCAGGAGTACATGTATCACTTTAGAAAACAGACCCAAGCCAGGAGTATATTATTTTATAGTAGCATAGAATGGTTTGGGTTGGAAGGGACCTTAAAGCTCCTCTAGTTCCAGCCCCCCTGGCCTGAGCAGGGACACCTTCCACTAGATCAGATCTCTCAAAGCTCTATGTAACCTGGCCTTGAAAACTGCCAGGGATAGGGCTGCCATTCTGCTCTCAGTCTGAGCAGGAAGTCAGTACTCTTCAGCTTTAAATTTTTAGTTCACACTCAATCCATAGGAGCATTTCTCTCTTCTCCTCTCTTGACCTCACCTTGTTGGTTTTTTTTCACACCAATAATTTTACACCAATGCAATTATACAATGTATTCAATATGTACTACCATTATTATCTCCTTCTCTATAACCTGGATTCAAGCAGTGGTAGCTTGTGTGCACATACTAGTAAGAATATACAGACACACACACACTACCTCATTATTCCTGAGATGATTATGTATAGTGCTAGTTCCCAGTTGGGTCTGGGTAGTGCTTCTGCACACGTTGCTAACATGTGATATGGAAGAGATGCATTCAAGATAAATACAAATTCAGAGCCTCCTGCAGTGATGAATTTTAATTCCCGTATAACTCTGGAAGCAGTGAAATCAGGTGTAAACCTGAAAACAAAGTAAAGCACATTAGAATGTTTCATATGAACATATAAAAATTTGAGGTAATAAATACTAATCATAAATTAAAACAAAACAAACAAGCAACTCCACCAATTACTGCCATGACTGGCATCCCAAGCAAATATTTATAACAAACAGCCCTATCAGTAAAACTAATAGCCATCCTCACAATTAGCCTAAAAATACTTGAGTGTTTTTCAAATACCTCAAGATATGCTTCACTAAGCTCATAAACACCTGATACTACATTACCTCTGATACACAATATGAAGAGACAACAACGGAAAATAAGTTTTGACCAAATCTGTTATAACAAAGCTACAGATGCAGTAAAAAAATATTAACAGCAGCTGTAAAAGCAAACAATGGAACTGACCATTATGTGAGCTATGAAATTTTTAAGCACTTCACTAAGTCACAATCCTGTCTCATCACAAACTAGGACTGATGTAAAATCCTAGTGAAGCTTCACTGCCTGCAGTATCTTGTATATCCCTGCAGAACACAAGCATCTTCTGGACTGTTTAGATACTGTACTCTGAATAGTTAGCTTTATGGCCAAGCCCTTAAAAGATCACTGTTAGGTGAAGAGATCTTTTACAATAAAACCTGACAGAATTAAAGAATTATTACCCTTAAGGCTACAGAAAAAATATTTAAGACTGAAATGCTGTGCAATACGGTAATAATCCTTAGACTAAAGGCTCTTTTCCACTTACTGCAGCCCACCAAACCCACATGTAAATCTGTAGCTCCTGAGCATTCAAAACCCAAGTGAACAAAATGTATAAAAATCCCATACAGTAACACTATTACAGCTCAGTAAGTTACACTCACTGGGTAGTAATAAAAGTAATACTATAGTTAGTCATGCAAACCTGAAGTTTTTTAAAAAATCACTGTATTTGTAAGAAGACAGAAAAATGTCATGGTTTAAGCCATATAAAAAAATCACACCAAACACTCAAAGCTTAAGTGAAAAACCTCACAATTTAACCAGCAGTTTCCATCTGAAGCAGAATGAGCTAAACACAATTCCTAATGCAAGACTATTTAGATGCAAGAAAAACACTTACAATATGACAATGTCTTTAGAGGCATTGGCACTTAGTGCAAACTCGTGACAGTTAACTACTTTAAATCCGTATCCTTCACATGTGTAGCCACTGATTTCCATAGTTTTCACATTAATCTGCAGCTGCCCTGTGTTTTCCACTTTGAATGTTCTTCTCAGTGTGAAATTCGGTTCTTTGTATTTCATCTCTAGAAACAAACAGCAGAAAGTGGTTAGTGTTGTGCTAGACAGATATCCTTCACTATATTCAGATTCTAGAGCAGAAGAGAGGCCTGTCAGTACTGTAGGAGGAAAGGGGCTAGCAAGGCCAATGGAAATCTTTACGTAACCTGCAGGAATGTATCTCTGCAGCCAGACTCTCATCACTGTCAAGGTAGGGAATGCGTACAATTCCAGAGCGCTCTTACTCACTGGGGACAAAACAGAAAAATCCAAACCTCTGACAGGACTGCTGCCTCACAAAAAAACAACCAAACCCAAAGCAAAATATCTAAGCTGTAAAGTTCTTTGATGTAGTGCTCAGTAGCCTGGTACTCTGTGAAAAGTTCGAGCATGAGGAGAATTAAAACTGACTCTTGTGCCTTAAAATCTGTGACTGAGATACTGTTCTGGTTTTGGCTGGGATAGTGTTACTTTTCTTCCTATTAGCTGGTGTAGTGCTGTATTTTGGCTTTAGTTTTAGGATAATACTGATAACACACCAGTGTTTTCCTTGTGGCTAAGTAACGCTTACTCTAAATCAAGGACGTTTCAGTCTTTCATGCTCTGCCAGTGAGGAGGGACATGAGGAGCCGTGAGGGAGCAGAGACAGGACAGCACATTATGTTCAGTATATAGACTGGTGGGAGTCACTCAGAGGGCCCAGATCAGTGCTCAGGTCAGGCTGGGTATCAGTCAATGGGTGCTGCGTGTTGTGCATCATTTGTGTTTTCTTCACTTGTATTTTTTTTTGTTCCCCTCCTCCTCAACCCTCCTCCCTCCAATCATTATCATAATACTTTATTTCAATTAATAAACTGTTCTTAATCTCAACTCACAAGTTTTACCTTTTTTCTGGTTCACTTCCGTATCCCATCATAGGGAGCAGGGGATGGGGAATGAGCAAGCAGCTGCGTGGTACTTAGTTGCTAGCTGGGGTTAAACCATGACAACTACACTTATTAGCAAAGAAATCCCTGAACCACAACATGTAAGAGGTAATGACTAAGCTTTACCTGAAGTTTTCCTACTGATCCCTCAAAAATAGGGATATAATCTCAAATAATCAACACGACGCCTTACAAACATGCCTAGAGAGCTGCAGCAGCAAAGGAGAAACACCTCCATACCAGATACAATTAAGCCTCTTTTACAGGTTCTTTTGGTAATACAGGTACTCTTAGCTGATCTCTCAGAAGCATGCCTGTGGCCACAGAGCAAAAAAAAACCCTGACCCCACAGTAGACTCTCATTGGGATTTAATTTTCATCAAGGAACATACCTTATCTTTTCCCCCATTGGCTATGTGCATAAAGATTCTGAAGGTGTGAGGCAAAAAGAACATACAGAAAGTTACATCTGTGATCCAACCTGTCTTAAATTTAGGAATTGAAGATTATCCTATTAAATATACTAGGATCTTCATCTCCTCTCCTTGGATTTTGGTGGATGAAGGGCTTTTGTTTCCTCTTTCCTGACTTTCAAATTAAACAATAAAAGCTAAAATACTTACTTTTATGCCTAGAAAACTAATTTTAATGTATTCAGACGTTTTAAACTTCCAGGGCACTACAGCAGGAAATGTATTTCCATATATTTCAAGTTGTACGTGTAGAATGCAAGTTCTTTTCTGCTCAGCAGAGCAGCCCAAGAAATACTCACTTTCTGAACAGTCTTTTAATAATGCTTCTGTGATTTTAAAGCGTAAAGAACTTCCTGGACCAGGAGGTTTGCCTGCAACCTTCAAGCTCTCAGTCGTTCCTTGTCCTTGTACCATTATGGCATCTATTACAGTCAGATTGTTTCTGTGTACAAAGAAAAAGGGGGAACATTCATAAAAGGTTATGTAGTCTATTGCTCCTGCAAGATTCTCCACACACTATGAAGTTACATCCCAAACCCTAGAGGACAGCAATATAAGCAGTTCCACACTTAATGCCCCACAATATGGAAATAAATAGTGGGGAATCTCAAGCACAAGTGTTTGCAAGACAAAAGCCTAAGAAATCACAACACAGCATACAAAGAAACCCCCCAGTGAAGTACTAGTTAATATAATGTTGAAATACGAAGTTTAACGCATCACACCTGATACAAAAGTGAAGTAGTTATTAAAACAGAGATCTTTACTAGAAAGACTGAACTTACATTGCAGCTTGATCTTGCAAATGGCATCTATGACTAGAGTCCCTACTTTCAAGACAGCGCAGAATGTATTTAAGGATTCAAGTCTCCAAGTACTGGTGGATGGAAAACTGAACATGAGCCAGCAGTGTCCACTTGCAGCCCAGAAGGCAAACTGCTTCCTGGGCTGCATCGCAAGCAGCGTGACCAGTAGGTTGAAGGAGGTGATCCTGCCTGTCTCCTCTGCTCTCATGAGAGCCCATCTGCAGTACCATGTTCAGCTCTGGGGCCCTCAAACACAAGAAGAACATGGGCCTGGTTGAGTGGGTCCAGATCAGAGGGCTCTTTTATGAAGGCAGGTGAAACTGTTGGGGTTGTTCAGCCTGGAGAAGAGAAGGCTCCAGGGAGATCCCATTGAGGCCTTTCAGTATTTAAAGGGGGCTTATAAGAAAGATGGGGACAGGGTTTTTAGTAGGCCCTGCTGTGACAGAACAAGGGGTAACGGTTTTAAACTGAAAGAGGGCAGACTTAGATTTGATGCGAGGAAGAAACTTACAATGAGAGTGGTGAGACACCGGCGCAGGTTGCCCAGAGCAGTGGTAGACAACCCATTCCTGGAAACATTCGAGGGCTCTGAGCAACCTGATCTAGTTGAAGATGTCCCTGATCATTGCAGGGGGCTAGACTAGATGACCTTTGAAGGTCTCTTCCAATCCACATTATTCTAAGATTTTGTGATGTTGATTATACATTTATATGTACTGAATACAGTTTAATTACTATAAAACTTATCACAGTTATATTTATCTTTATCCAAACACACGATTCTGTACCTATTATTGTAAAAGCAACAGTTTCTCATTAACAGCTAATCATGACTATGATATTATACGTAAGTGAAAAACATCAGAAAGAAGCACTCACTTTTGAAGCATCTATCATACCTGATAACAATTAATGATGAAACAGTTTTATTAAGAACTGGAGTGAACTTTACTTTGACAGACTTTCTCTCACCAGGTTTTAGTATTAGGCTTAAAACTGAATGACGAGCCATTCCCTTTGTAAGTCCTGCAGTGCTCTGTAGTGGTTGTACCTTAACAGAGTAAGGAAAACAAAGTGACACTTTTAAAAATAGAAAATTTTTACATATATTTAAAACAAATTATATTATTTTAGTTAGAAAATTGGTTTTGTCATAAGGAAGTGTACCCAATGATATACCCAATAAAGGTCTTTTTTTAACGAGAAAGTCTGAGAGCACATGTATTCCCCTACTTACTAAGTAAACTATCTGTATTTATTAAGAAGCAGAACACAGCAAGACAGAACTGAGGTAAACTACACTCTGTGGATTCATGAAGTTTGAGTAGAAGAGCGAGTTCAGAAGTTCTTCTTAAATGTGCATTTAAACACTAAATTTGCATTAAGCCTTTACGTATCACTTTCTATCCTCAAAATCTTCCATTGTTAAAAAAGTTTGGGAATATATAGGGGTGGAAAAGCAAACTTAGAGTAGATGACTACTGAAAAAAAGTGTATTTTACTAAATTTTTCTTTAGACACTGTAAGCATTAAACTGTTAATCTAAACCAAAGTGCAAATAGAGGGGAAAAGGCATGTACATTGCACAAGAAAGGGTTCAGGATGTGGCATGCTCTATTTGAGAGAGTATGCACTTAAAAGTTGTCCACAAACCCTGAATCACCTAAAGAACAAAGCAATAGAAAACTCAATACTCCGCTAATTTTAGAAGTAGCAACCACTATGCTGAAGAAAACAGTTTTGTATCAGTAAAATAACAAACACAGTTTTCCTGTAACTTCTACAGCTGTATTACAACCTAAGCATATAGAAAAGTCACATTTTAACTGTTGCACCTGAAGAAATACTATTTTTCCCAATTTCCTGAGAGCATCCAACAAAAGCATCACATTTTTCACATTTGAAGACACACACAACTGAGCTCTTATTGAAACATGAAAATGCCTAAGTTTAAAAATATAACAGAAGTACTGAAATACTTACACAGTTTCTGAAGACCTGGAACTCTAGAGTCCTCAGGTTGAAATTAGCTGGCTTACTCAAATTAAACCTGAAAAAGACATAAATTTTGTTTTGCCTCTGCACCAGGGAAAATAACGACAAACGTGCATTCATGGATTTCACCTATCTATGGTAGGACTCAATATGCAGCTGGAAGGATGATTTGTTTGGTTTTTTTTACATCCCTCCCCCATCCATCAAATTAAGGAAGAAATTAACCATAATTTTAGCTCAGCAAAAAATACAGATGTGTGTTCAATGGCAATCAGCCTAGATTCAGTTCTCAACTGGCCTCATGATTCAATTCTAAAAGTGGCCAACACTGTCACTGCCAACACAGCTGCCAAATACTGCATGCAAGTTTTGCAAAACGCATTTTGCTGCAGGGTGAGAATGCCCAAAGTACTCTAAAACAATACTTACCGTTCCAATATCTTATCAACAAAAGTGGATGGGTTAGAATACAGAGCGATAGGAAGGAACTGAACATGCACAGGAATGTCAGCTGGATTCTCTAGAAAAATTTCTTCTTCCTGTTCAGAAGCACAATTTTAAGTTTACATTAGGACGAATGAAATTAGAAATACTAATTGGAATGCAGTGCCTACAAAATGATACTATCAACAAAATAACTTACTGATGAACTGTTAGTGTTGGTAAGAGGGAAGCTTAGATGGCGTGGTGAGCTAAGTATGGACGGCCATGCCATTTCTGCTGTAATTTTCAGCTGGACATCCTTCTGGAGATCTGTGTCTACTTCAAATACAGCATTCACTCTGGAGAAATTTATAAAATTTACTTTACAGAAAGAAAATAGGAAAAGCCTGGAAAAATCTGAGGGCTTAAAAGCACTCTGACAACATTAGTTTGAGAAACAGCACAATACATTATATTTATATGCACTTCAGAAACCCATTGAGCTCTGCCCACATGTACTACTACTAAAATGCACAACAGAAACCATCAAAACATGCTACAGGAGTCCAAGCCAAAGATTCTTAAGATGTTCTCTATGAAGTGTTATTGGCAACATCCATTCGTTCATTCCAGATTCTGTAATGGCCCTTTACAGATAAAAGTGAGCAGAAAAATATGGTAGGGCTTATGCACTATATCACAAACCTTTTGGTATTTCTATTTCTCTTAAATCACTGCTCTCTGGACAGCGAGACAAAACCTCTATCTTTCATTAGAAAGTGTCCAGCTCCTACTACTGCAGAAACAAATTTTGATAACACAACCGAGATTCAGATGAGGATTTTTCAGTAAGAAAAATAACCAAAAATATGTTTGATGATTCGCAAATGCATAAGCAGTAGGAACGAGAAACATCAGCCCTGCTACAATCTGCTTTCAACACATTATCCAGGCATCCGTTATCCAGAAAATGTGTTCTGTCTGTACACGTGTAATGTAATGGATACATGGATACATCCTCTCCATCTGTGGAAAGAAGAGATGCCATCCAGTGGGACCCTGACAGGCCTGAGAGGTGGGCCTGTGCACCCATGCTCATGGCAGAGGCTTGGAACAAGATGATCTTTAAGGTTGCTTCCAACCCAACCATTCTGCGATAATGTGTGCCTACACTCCTACCTAACTAAAGCAAAGCTGACCCAGTCACACTTGGTGACAGCTACTATTTCTGTCAGTGAATTCATTTCTTTGCTATAAACCCACCTCTGTAACAGACTTGGTTCCTGTTCTTTCCTACAAGCTCTCCACCATGAGCTGAAACAAGACTAACAGTATTGAGTTCTCCAGTCAGCACAACAGATGAAATGCTAGACTTCAAATCTAGAGAAGCATTTTGGAGACACTCCAAATGAAGTCAGAACCTCTCTGTATTCAGGAGCAGTTTCTTCTTTGCCGAATGCTACCTTGGTTAATTTTAACTCTCTTTAAAAGCATTACATATTTTAGGTTATATATTATATTAAATAATATTAAAACATTGTATATTATTCTAGCTAGAACTGCTACTTAGTAGTTTTTAATAGGAAAGTCTTTCACTGTCCTCTTACTGTAGGTAGCAGGACATTCTTCAAGTTAAACAGATTTCATTTAAATTTAATTTTTTCAGGAGTTACCAGTATTAGAACAGAAAGTGATAATGGAGATATGCTTTAGTTACCCTATCTAGCTACGTACAGTCTTTTTGTTTCTCCACAAACATGCATACATTTTTGGAAAGGTAGTCTGTATGCCACCATCACAGAAGACACATGCCTTCATTGTTAATGCCAACTCTTGTCTCTTGGAGATTAAATCACCCTATGCATGAGAAGGCAGACGTTTAAAAGGTATACAGCAGCCTACAGAGTTTGACTTTTCCTAAACTTTAAACAGCAATCATTAATCACCTTCTATTTAGCAAATCTCAACGAAGAATACCAGGCAATTTGATCATTCACTGAAATACAATAACCTTAGAATAGTAGCAATAGGAAACCTTATGAAATACTAGAGGAATGTTGAGGTTACTACGTTAAAATGGATTAAGGAGGGGCACTGTATAAACATTATAATCTGATTTGGGAAATTTCTGCAGAGCAGAGACTGCCTCACTGCTGCCATCTTTTCAACAACCGCAGCGTAATCCAGTGGAAAGTAACTCCAAGTATGGTGTCTGACTTGAGGAAATTATTACTGCTTTTTAAGCTTCTAAAATATTCTCATTAGAGGCTTTGCAGGGAAAGCCAACAAACTCCTTCTTGGCCCCCTCTCAAACAGCACTGCAACGTTAAGGAACCTTGTATTTTGTAAAAGCACACATACACAGAACTATCTTGTGATTTAAGGCTTGAGAAAGTAACAGGGATAAAATACTTACCTATGGCTTGAATTCTCTTTAATTTCTATCCATTCTTTGAATAAGTTTTCATGTAAATCCCAGTCAGAATCCCATGCATCTTCTTGCATTGCTATGCTGTGCTGAGCTTTAGATTCCGCTTTAAGAGATAGTGTAATTTTAAACTCTTCATGTAAAATCACGGCTTACAGAGAAAACTTTAAGGCTTTTATTAAAGTTGAAATTACTTACATTTAGATAGAAAAGGCAATCCTACATAACAATGATCTCCACATTGTAAACCAGGATCAAAATAAATATTTGCAATCTGCAAAACAGATAAGAACAGATCAATTAAGAAACAGCAAGTAAATCTAAATGACCAAAAGAAAACAAAAGAAGTAAGATTTCTGCTGACCAACGGAACTTAACATATGGTATAAATAAGAGATAACTTGCAAACATGTAGAAATGAGGCATAAGCAAACCTTCGACTTTTTTCCAGGCTCTAAATCTTCTTTATTGCTTCTTAGCCTCTTATAATAAAACCTTACATCTTCTGTCAGGGAGCGTATGTGTTGTATTTTCACTTTCTGAGAAAAGGAGTTCATGATGTTCAGGCTGTGGTGAACCATTTTCCCCTAAAGAAAAGAAAGGATGAAGTCTGCAGGATATGCATATATATTCACTTCTGCAGGCTGGCAAAGAGCACAGCAGAGAGGAAATGTTAAATTGAGAGTTTTAATTATGTTACCTTAAAAAAAAAAAAAAAAAAAAGGAGAGAAAGAAGCCACTTCTAACACTTCAAGGTAAGTTTCTGTGAAGCTGTATTCTCTCCTCCATCTGCTTCCAAACGCAGTTCATCCCTCTTTCAAAATTAAGCACACCTTGAGTTTCTCAAAGAGCTGCGACATGAGTTCTGCTTAATCAAGTCATGTTAAAAAAAAAACAGCAGAGGAGGAATGGCAAAAGGAAACTTCTGGTTTTTGAGCCTCCTATTACAAAAGGGAAACAAGCTTCTCATAAGAGATCCAGTATATAGTTGTTGGTATTTAGAAAGAACCGGAAAGGAACTTTAGCAGTGAAGCTACAGGTTACAAACACTACAGGTGACAGAGGGCATTTAAGAAGACAGGTACAACCCTCCTTCTCACTCCCATAGAATGTGTAGTTCAATTGTTCGGCATGATCAGAATCATTACAACGCTCAAGCTCTCTCCCCTGCTCTCACTTGTAAATCCGTGAATCCATGGCCATGTTTTTCACCTTATCTCAAAACTAAACCCTGACAAGTAGAGAGTAAACAATAAATAAAAGCCAACCAAACCAAACAATAGAAATGCACAACTCAGGACCACTGACAAGAATCCAGATTTCTATAAACTAAAGGAATACAAGCAAATTGAAGTACTGAAGACTCTTCTCTAATGAACACAACCAGAGTTTCTCATGCTCCCCTTAAATCAACACTTCCAGCTTTTTAAAAACTTCTCTAAGGTCACAACTGAAGTGGAGAGATGGGAGAGATGCACTTCTGCAGGCCCATAATCTCCCTGCGGCCTCGGGAAATAGTCACATACTATAACAGTCTCAAGAATAGCAACTGCAGAGGGAAAGACACTACAAGAATAAATCTCTAAACAGTATAGTCTTGTTAAGCTGAATAGGAGTTATACCTGAGTTTCAGCTATGGAATCCTATGAGTAACAAACTACCACCCACTGAGCAAGATAAAGTTGTTAAGATCTGCAGAATAAATTGACAGTATTTTACTAAGGCCCTTATGCAGCATTTAGACATGAAACAACCAATAAGGGAAGTCTTTACACATCAGTAATAAGAAAAACAGAACAAAGTTACTTAACATACAGGTCCTCAAAGATGACCTTCTATCAGGGAAGATTTGAGAGGTAGCACTGTGAACTAAAAATGCCATTATAAAGCACAAGTCAGTGCAGTTAAGATCTGTTTAAATCAAGACACTGCTCTTTACAGGGCCTGTAGACACTGTCAGTGTACTGCTGACAAACTTTGACAGAATATCAGAAATCACTCTTAGGTGCAAATACACTAAAATTATAAAGCCAGCACTGGGAACTGGGCAGCTGCAAGAGGATTACATCCCAGTCACAAACTGAAATCAAGTGTTACTGAAATTGTAGTGCTTAGTTATTCCTGGACCTTATAGCTGTCAAATGCCTCTTCCAACACTGAAACAAGAACTGATGCTATTTTAGGCTTATTGTCATTAGTAATGGTGGCATTACAAAACAGCTACATGTAAGATTATCACGAATTCAGCCATCACAAGTTTAGTTTTAAACGAATATGAGAAAAAGGAAGACTGCTGTCAATGTTCTCAAATATCAAAAGAACTAATTAGTAGTAAGTGAAGCTGACTGCTCTGAAAAACTTGGGGCTTAAACAAAGAAAACAGTCTAGAATCTTGTCAAAGGTGATAATAACATATGAATCTATTCCCCTGAACAAAATGCTGGAAGCCAAAGGTCCCCTGAATGAACAATAATGTGCAAACTACTAAGAAAAGAGCATGAAACCAATAAAAACCACAGCAGTCTGGGGATGAGAAAGAATGATGACATCTATGGCTTAGGGGCTGAGAAACAGGTGCTACAAGTAGTAGTACCTGCCAAAACAGAACAAAAAAATCAAGCTGACCAAGAACTTGGGCATATACTAAGATACACTGAGAAGCTCTTCAGCCATTCCAGTTAGACCAAAATGAAGCAAAGTTTTAAATACAATTACTTCCTTGTGGCCCAACATGGAACAAAGTATTTTCATGTGGCATTCAAGAGGGACAATGATTTTGCCAGGAATCAGAATATATAAATTAGGATATAGAATGTAGAAATTGCTCTTTTTAGTGTATGGGAAACAGCTCTTTAAGTTATTTCAGCTTATGAAAGGCTTATCAAGCAGCTCATAGAGGAGGATACAGCTACAGTAGTCAGTGCAGTAGATATCCATATAATGGTAAAGCCATATAGTCAAAGAGAAAACACAGATCTTCAAGATGAACAAGTGATCTTTGCAACTGTAGGCATGACCATTTGATCTCAAGAGTAGCTGAAGACTTCAGAACAAATTGTGAAGTGGAAGCACAGAAGGGAGATAATGGGGCAAATGCAGCAATTACTTAGTGAAGTTCTGCTGTCTGACCTATCTTCCTCTGATGAAATTAGTGCGCTCCTTCATCAAAAAATTACCATTTATCTACCAGACATGAGGTAAAGCATTTAGTAAAGCGCTAGTAAAAAAATTACTATTTGAGAGAGCACACACTAAGATGAACAGGATATACTAACGAGCTACTGGAAGAGAAGGTGCTCTACAAGAGATAAGACTACGCAGGACAGACAAAGAAGCAAAATCCATTTCTACCAACATGCATGGAGTTAGTTTATCCTTTCAGAAATCTGCCATCTCTTTTTGCTACTTCCCTTCTTCCCCCCAGTTTTCAATCTGCTCATTTTCCTATTATTTTCCCTGTGATTTTCCGTCATATTACATTCCCCACTAATTAGAAAGTCACAAAGTTCAGACTCCAACGAAATACCAACTGCAAAGTCAATATGCCTCGACTGCCTATGCTTCTATGGTTATTCTGAATGCCAAGTGAGAATAAGTATTATCTGGTTAATAGCTTACTGCCTGCGTCTGTAGCCCTGAGCAAAGAAGCTGCTTTCAGCACTCACTAAATAAACACTACTGCAGGAACAGGCATGAAAATAACCAGTACATATTTTGGCAGAAAGCTGCAGACCCAGATGGCTTGCTTGATTTCTTGTTCATGTCCTTTACCATGCACCCTCAAAAGATCTGCTTTCAGAGTGGAAGGACTACAGTAATACTTCCACAGAGACCAAGGACTTCTTATACTAAGACATCAGTTAATTAACTGACTTTGTTCTTTGGTATTACACTGGAATTTGAAGAACGTATTTGTGCAATTTTATCTCTTTCCTACTCTTGGTGCTAAATAACATGAATTAGTAATAACCTGTGACCTCAGCTATGTCAGAATGAAGCTGCAAAGAAATCAAGTTTGGGATCATATCAGTATTCCATGATCCCATTCAAGTGGGCAGTAGAGAGAATGTAGGGATAAATGGGGGGGGAAGGGGTGAATAAAAAAAAACAACAAAAAAACCCACCAAAACTAGTGACAAACCGAACCGTAACAGTTCAGTAGCACAATCGTTCCAGCAATCTGACATGAAACAACTCAAGACAATGGTTTCTCTTGAAGAGAACAGATAAATAAGAACACAGCAAGGAAACATGAAATCCTATGACTCGACCCTCTTACCGGAAAAGAAGGTGGAAGGAAAACATGTTTGGGGGAGCAGGTCAGCGAGCCTACAGCAATCACTGCCTTCACTGGTATGGTTAAAATCTGGGGAAAAAAGAACAAATAAGTTTAGAAAAAAATATCTGAATTTCAGCCGTTAAACATCTCTTCCACTTTTAAATTGCACAGAGTAACAAACTCCTGAAATTCTACAATTAATGCAGCCTAGGTTTATATACACATTTAGAACATGAAGGTATGATTTCAATACATCATCATATTCAGAACAGTCACTCTATATCACCAGGAAGCATATCTTTGCTCAGCCATACTTAGCACCACCCTCTATATAAAACGAAAGCAACATTAAAATAGAAGCTCTCCAATGGGGCATTATATAGGTCTCACTTGAATGGGGCATACTTTGTTGGAACACGGGAGGATAACATCTTTAAACTAAATGAGTATGAGGGAAGAAGACAACATAAGCAGTCATGGTAAGACTGCAAAACAGATGTAGACTTAGAGTGAAAGGGATGGCAATGAAATCCATTCTGTGAATTATTAAAGCTGTATTTATATGTTATACATACACATATATAAAGCTATATGAATATAGCTAACACAGATTCTATAACTGAAGGGTCACATTACCAGTATGAACATATAAAAAAAAAAAAAAAACAACCAAACAAAAAGCTTAAAAATCACAGGTAACTGGTAGAAATTGGGAATTTTTCCTTTTTTGTAGCTTCATCAGAACCATATAATAACTTACGGAGTTCTCTGAACTCGTAAGTTGTGTCACTTTTCTTCCCCCTACCTGTATCACCCAAAAATATTAAATACAGATTCCATTATGTAGTAGAATCTCTTTTGCAAAATAATTTATTAACAGGGAAGGCATAAAAAGTCAAATATTAACTGGTTGTTCTTTCCCTTATTAATCTTAGTGTAAGGATTCTGTTTCATCAACTGTCAGCAAACTGCAATGTCTCCAAAAACAACTTTCACATCAGATTTCAATACAAAAAAAACCCTCTGAAATTATATCTCAATTTCAGTAAATGATAACACACTCAAAACTACATTGCCAGCATCTGTTATGCCAAAAGATCCATGTCTTGATGCTTTGAGCATATGTCAACTCACTGATGAACCCATGCCTCAAAATACTGGATCAGATTTAAATGAATATTTCTGAAAGCCAGATGAAAATCATAATTACTGTCATTCCTTATTCCTTCAGAGAAGACACAGCATAAGTAGCATCACTGTTGTTTGACACGAGGTTAACTTGCAGAGATAATTTGATCTCCAAAGGTCCCTTTCAACCTAAACTTCGCTCTATATTGCAATTTGTCCACTAATACAACTCGTAAACTGGGCACTTAAAAATCATATGGGCAACACTCGTGAACATACAACCAATATACCTCATAATCTGTTGTGATTTGTACAGCTCCATCATGAATTCCTTCAAGCTCTTTTGCTACTAGCTTTACTCTAAACACAGCATAATAACCCGATGCTAGTATCACCTGTAAATGGTAGAAAGAGTGTTTCATTAAACGGAAAGAAAATTCACTACAAAACATACCCAACATCATCTTATTTCTTCTAAGTGAATCAAAATCCAACTGAAATAACTGTCAGTGGTAAAAATTCAAACACATAAGACATTAGCGCAAAAATTATTGATTCTTTGAGGTAACAAAGATGAGCATCATCCGAGGGTATTAAAGTTACTGTTTCTGAGGCTTCCCCTTCCAAAATCCAACCAATTTGAACATAATACTGCTTCCTAAAAATAAATAATTAAAATCCTACATGCTTTAGCATAGCCAAATTCAGACAAAAATTAAGAACGCATATCCTCCCTCTGATAAAACAAAGATGCAAGCAGTTGCGGAGACTCGTGTTTATTTTCCCCCCTTTCTAGCTATAAGCAATGATTCAAAGAATTACTTACTGAGGACTGATCAGATGCACTAGCATTTTGTAGCTCATGGTGGTTTGCAATTACTGTTGTTCTGTTTCCCTTTTCAGTGGTCAGAAGTTCTATGGCCAAACCATCCCCTATAATATGCCAACTTTTTATAGCCAGCTTCAAAAGAACAAAAGGGAACGTTTTCAGTAACAACAATGACACAGATCTTTTAAATGGCAAACTAAAAATAAATCCATCCTTACCTCTATTGGATTGCTGTTGATGACTGCAAATAAAATGCTCGTAGCTTCTGTTGCACTCAATATGCCAAAATCTATAAACCGTTCCTCAGTTTTTGGAGGCAGCACAAAGTACTAGAAAAAGTGATAAAGGAATTTAAGCATAAGCTAAATGAAAAAATGTGCTCAAACTCTAAGCTCATTAACAAATGCATTAATAAATCTAATACAGCAGTACTGTGACAACCTCAAGGTTCTGTACATTTTGTATGTAAATGTAAAGTCAACAAAAGAAGAATTTTTCAGCAGTGACCAAAGCTGTTTGAGGAAAATAACTTTTGCAAATGAGTGTTAAATTCATTTTGAAATTACCCCCCCCCAACAGAAATAAAGAATTAAAACAGTCCTATGAAGTCTGCCCCTATTTAGACTAAAATACCTGAAGAAAATGAAAAGGAAAAATACTTACATCTAAAAATCCTGTGTATGCTCTGACAGGTAGGTGAAATTTAGAAGCATTGGTGATAAGTAAAATATTATTATCTATATGAAGAGATGATGTGGAAGGCATAAAATGAAGTGTAAAAATATATCTGGATTCATTGGGTGGAATTAAGACCGGTTTACTGAAGTTCTGCACCTAGATCAGTGAACAATGAAGATCAATGTTACAATTTAACAAAATGCAGCACATTTAAATATTTACTATTAGGTAAAAAAATATTCACTGAAATGGGTCTTACTTTAAACATTGGTTTTGCTTCTTCTGGTAGCACAACATCATGTATAAGGACTGCAAAACTGAATGTGTTTGTTAAATAGATCAGTCTTTCCACAGAATCAGCAGCACTGTCGCGGATGTGAAACAGTGTGGCAGCATGATCAAATCCTAAATATCTATTTAAAAAAACAGTATGAGAAAAATGAAGGCTTCCTCAAAGATGCTTTTTTTCTTGCACAAAAGACTAAAATTCAATTAATAAAACAGCAAAAAAAAAGGTACATAATCCCACTGCATGCTGAAACTATATTATTAGCATTACAGGTACATTGATCATTCAGGAATTCAAACAAGATAAGAAAAATATATAAATCAGCATATTAAGAAGAATAAAAACAAGTGTTTAAGATAGTTTGCAGATCATGCGTATTCCTTATTAACCAAACCAGCCATCTGCAACACAAAACATTCTGATAGGTAAGGTTTAGTTTGTTTGCCTTTAAAATTCTGTCAGTTCTGTTGATAAAGTTGCACACTGGATTTCAACAATATTTTTCAAGTCACCTTTGCCATACTTTGTAAGTAAGTACCAAAAATAAGGAAGTCCTGACAATTCTTTTTTGATTAAAACCATTTTCTCCACCCTTATTTCATAAAGCAATAGAACAGCAAATGCAAAGCTGGAAAAATTTCCAATACTGCATTTTTAAACTGTCTCATCTGCAGCCTTAAAGTGCTCTGAAAAAACAACTCCCTAAAGTCACTTTGAACCCAAGCCTTGAAACTAGCTTGTGCATTAAACTAAGACCACCTCACTTTTCTAAAGGAGTTCCAGATTGAGAAAACCTGGGTATTAATTATTCGTATCCCCTCTCTCCCTGAAGAAGCTAAATTCCCTGCTACATCTGCTAATATACAGCAATTAGGTTTTGAACTATGCTCAATTACTGTAAGCTTACCCATCCAGAACTTCTGCTTGATATGGTATTTCAAGTTTAGAGTAGCTCTTCTCTTTTGCTTTAACAGTTATTTTCCCAGAAGACTGTGATGCCTTTTTTGCTTTTGATGCTGTACATGTAAGAATATAAGAAGTTTGTTAAAGCAGACAAGAAACAAACAAAAAAACAATATCAACCCCAAAAAAGTGCATTAGGTTTTTCCAGCATGGGAAGAAGAATAAAAACACAGCAAGCACAGAAAGACAAAAATGGATCTTGAGGAAATTTCAGTATGCAACCGACATGAAGTAAGTCTAGGAAGTAGGAGACCACAGTTCTGAATTCCTCCCCTTTAATACTAGTTAGTTGGTCTGCCTGAGTTTAAGTGAAGCTTATCTATGATAGCAAAGCCTGGTTGTTTCTGCACGATACATAACTTGGACTTACGATTCCATGATTCTATGTCCAGAGCATAACTCAGATCCCAGGTGAGCTGACCTCCCCACTTAAGGGTATGAAATATATATATACACCTCTGCTAACACAAACTTGAGATGAACAGGCTCCTCACTCAGAACTACCAGACAAGCAGGACTTTGTGCAAGGACATTTTAATTAAGAAATCAAAGACATTTTAAACTTTACAGAAATAGAACAGGAATCCATGTATGAACCCAAACTACACAAGCTCCTCTCTACCCATACAACCTCTGAAATTATGTCTGAAATGAAAAATATTGCATCTATAAACTTACATTTTTGAGCAATCCAGGCAAAAAAAAACTTACTGCACTAACAAATATCCTGAAGTAGTAACATCATCCTGACAGCTAATTAAAACACCTATAAAAATGGAGGACCCTTTCCTACAAATGGTCAGCATAGTGTTTACAGTCATACTATACAGGAGAAAAATGACACAACACTTCTTCCATGAAGATACAAGTAAAAGTATCAACATGCATAACATATCTTTGCAGGAAAGGTACCAGTAAAAGCTTTTTCCACCTTCACCTCCCTTTTTCTTAAACATGAATTCAAGATAGCAAAATAAAATAAGCCAACTTTCACAGTACGATTCTCAAGAGCACAACAGAGCTTTATTTCCATAGGCATTCCAACAGAAAATCTGGAAATAAGACTGTGGATTCTTTTTCAAACTTTGTAAGGATCAAAGGGCAATCTCTTCTAATATGCATTACTGTGAGGAACACATCCTGGTTTGCTTTCTCGAAATTAAACCTCTATTTAAACTAATAATGCATCTGAAATAATCAGTGTCTTAACACAAAAATAATGCTTATTATTTTTAAAAATAGAGGATTTTTTTAACAGAAGAATTCAGAATTCCTTCTCTTCTCACCAGTATTTACCAGCCTAAGTTACCTGTTGATTATGATCAGACAATCCCTTCAGAAATAACTGAATGCAGAAGAATTGTAAGCTTTTCCCAGGTAGGAAAATTCCATTTCCTTCTCAAAATTATAAATAACATTTTGTTAAGAGAGTGAAAATAATTCATGACATTTCAGCAAGTTTTAAGAATCACTTGAAAAGTTCTAAGAAGACAGAAGTAGTACTTACCATCAAAGCTAATACTTGCAACTTTGGTATATTTACTTTCAGAGGCTTTTAACGTAACTGGCTTGAAATGTACTGTAATAGCTTCATTCTGTGGTGTAGGTCTAACACTCTGCAAACAATCAAAATACGAAGCACCTGTAAATTTATCATCATTAACACACTATAAGGCCTTCACATATCCTTCAAAGTGATACAACTGCAACTAGTTTTGGCTGAGTTCCTACAGGCCTATCTTTCCTATAATAAAGCAACATTTATAAGAGGCTTTCAACCTTTTTTCAAGTTCCACAAATTACTCAGTCTGTATGCAGTAAAGTGGGCAACAGAGTTCTGTTTGGGAATGCTTGATGAAATGAGAATAGAGACAGAAACACGTTAATAAAATAGAAAACAAGCTTTAATTAAATTAGAATTTTTTTTTTTTTGTCTTAATGCTGCAGGGTTACACTAGCTAGACTACTTGCTTCTGGTGCACACATTAACAGAGCTCTTAACTTGCAGAATTACTAGTGCTGATACAGACATCTACCTTATCTCTGATCCCACGTGCCCTGGGTTAAGCAGTAGCAGTCACTTTTTCTCCTTCTTAGTAGCCAGTACAGTGCTGTGTTTTTGACTTTCAGCCTGGGAACAGTGCTGATAACAGCGATGTTTTTAGTTTCAGTAATGTTTACTCTGACCAAGGACTTTCTGAGTCTCATGCTCTGCCAGGGAAGAGGGCAAGCCAAGAGGAAGCAGAGACAGGACACCTGACCCAAAGTAACCAAAGAGGTATTCCATACCATAGCACATCATGCCCAATATACAAACTGGGGGGCAGTTACCCAGAAGGGTTAGATCACTGCTCAGTTTGGCTGGGTATCGGTTGGCAGGTGGTGAGCGGTTATATTCTCTTCCCTTGTTACTTCCCTTATCAGTATTATTATTGGTGGTAGCAGCAGTGGTTTGTGTTATACCTTAGTTAATGGAC
>JASSUY010038901.1:0-12795 GCA_032466535.1 Forpus xanthops
CTGCCCATAGCAGGGGGGTTGGAACTAGATGATCTTGAGGTCCTTTCCAACCCTAACTATTCTATGATTCTATGACTTAGTTTTATTTTTAGTGGGTGTACTGTAGGAAGCTTCCTGATCATCATTGAAATGGCAGGTTAGATGCTGCTGGAGATGCCTAACTGAGAAGTGTCTTGAGAAGCAAGACAGACTGCCTTTTGGAATAGGAAATGGAGAGGAAGGAGGGAAAGTTCTTGATGCTCCTATGGTCAGAAAGCAGAACTACCAGCAGATTAAAACTTAAGAGCCAGGGAGGTGAATTTGCAGCTCAGGCAGTCTGTACAAGGAGATAACAATGTTAATTCCTGGGTGTAGTGAGATGGATTCTGATCAACCTAGTGTAGGCAGGTGTAGTCCAGAGATAGCAAGGAGCAGAAAAACAGGTTAATTACTATTTTTAGCAATGCAGTAAGGGCAGACTGGACAAGGTAGCGTGATTTCCCTGATAAATGTTAGACTGTGAATACTCAGGGAGCACAAACATCTGAGATGGTACCTGCTAACTGAAAACCCTACATAAGCTGGACAGAGGCAGGTTTCATTCACAAATCAACATACTCAGTCCTGCACTGTGAGAATCAGTCTGTTCCTATACCCTGCCATCCCATCAGTGTCCTTCCATTGGTCCAGACCAAGCTTTGCCCTGGTGAGAGGCACCTGGCTGCAAAATGCTAGGGGAGAAAACCTCCCCACATAGCCAGTGCTGCCTCTGGTACCAGCTCAGGAGCTCCCAGTGCACTGTTGATGGTGTACAGTCTTCACCACAGCACGCAGGGGGAAGATGCTCTAAGACAGCAATGTGGTGTGCAGCAAGTGTTTTAACACAAGGTAACTCTCTACCACAGTTCTGAATAACAGGTTACTTTTTACAGGGGCGTGTAATGACAGACAAGGGGGGATGGCTTTAAACTGAAAGAGAGGACATTTAGATGAGACATTAGGCAGAGGTTCTTCCCTATGAGGGTGCTGAGGCACTGGCACAGGGTGCCCAGAGAAGCTGCGGCTGCCCCATCCCTGCAGTGCTCAAGGCCAGGTTGGATGGGGCTTGGAGCAACCTGGTCTGATGGAAGGTGCCCCTGCCTGTGGCAGGGGCTTGGAACTGGATGAGCTTTAAGGTTCCTTCCAACTCAAACCACTCTGTTATTCGCTGATTCTTTGAATACAAATACTCTTCATATAGTTTTGTAGAGCTTTCAACAATGTCTCAAACTGTAGTCCTGTGTAACACATAGTCAGCTCATTAATGAATTCTGGAGGGCTGCCTGCTAAGGCTGCCATTTATTCCTACTTCCTAAGCCGTATGACAAGATCCTTTAAAGTGCCCCACATCCTCACCTGATAGTTTCCATGATTGTCATTGCCAGAGGGATCTTAGGGGGGGCATGGAAGGGGTTTGCAAAACTGTTTCAAAAGATTTCTCCCAATTGGAAACCAGAATTGGTGAAAAGGATGAATGCTTTTTGCCTTCCTGATGGGATGCAAACTTGGGGAATGGCTCTCTGCAGCTCCACCCACACCAGTTTAGCTTTCTGCCTTCAGTGATGGATCAGCTGTGTGCACTGTAAGCCAGCTAAAGCTGTGGGTAGGACTAACCGGGGTGGGCAGCTTGTAAACAGAAAGGCCAGATTGTTTGCAAAGGAAAGGAAAATGTGCGTGCTTCATTCTGAAGCTGCCTGCCAGCCTGATCAAGGAAGGGTATGGATGTACGGAGCAGCGGCATCATTCTGGTGGGGATTGTTGTAATTCCCACAGTGTGTTGCACTGTGTCTGACATGCAGCTCCCTCTCTGTCAGTAAGAATAAATACTTGTCTGAAGTTTATAGCCAGTAGAGAGTTACTTTCACTTGAATGCTTTATGAGTTTCCCATAGCTGTGCTCAGTCTGCTTTGCTCTTTACTCATTTTATCAAAGGACCTTGGTCTCTCCATGAGTTTATTCCAGACTGGCCAAGCTGAGCGGTTCCAGGTCCCTGTCAGGGGATTCTCAGAGAGCTGCTCCAGCAGCTGCATAGCAAAGTCATATCATGTCAGATGCATAAGAATTAGAATTACGTAAGTTATTTTCTTATGGCATATTTTCCATCACGAAGTATCATTTTGAAAACTAGACTTCCTATGGGAATCAATCACGTTACCCAAAATGCCAGGGTTGTCTTCAGCCTGGGAGAAAATCAAAATGCAGTGCTTTGACCTTACCACATGAAGCATTTGGATGATTTACTTCATTTGCAACTATCCTATATTGTAAAATCGGTATGAAACGCTTAAATCTTAATTCCTTTACACAAAGGAACATTTGCTCCCAAGCTGTTTTCCTATATGATTGTATTTCTAGGAAACCTCAGTTTTATTCCCGTTCTTTCCAACAAGTGGAATGGAAAAAAAGGGAAATCCTGGATTTTCCTGCAAAGCAGGAATTCAGCTTGCTGCTCGGATCCAACACCTATTCAGTACCACGGGCGTTTGAAAGACCAACTGGTGCATAGCTGGAGCACCGCACAAAGCAAACAAACAAAAACACCCCAAGGGCTGAAATCTGTTCCCAGTAAATATTTGAGTAATTTCAAAGTATTCATCAACTGTGGGGCTGCCCATGAACAATCTGCAAACAGGCAACGAGTGCCAGATTTCACAAACACACTGTTCAGTGTGGATACTTTGCCTCGTCACTGTGACTGAGCTGTGTGTTACTATGCAGCCAACTGTTCTTAAACAAGCTTGTTACCCTTTGCTGTAGTAAAAGCTGTGTGTGAGGAGCAAGTGTACAGAGTTTTAGGGAACTGATATCTTGAGAACCGTGCTTCAATGTTGCTTCATAAACATATTTATTGCTTTTTGTCCAAGGATTCCCAAGCCCAGTGAGCAGCCCTAGTTCCTCTTTAATAGCTGAAAAAAGCAAGGCAAAAGGAGAAAGTACACAGTTTATTTTAGATCCCACTGCAGAAAAGAAGAGCTGGGAATGCAATTAGCTCTCTTGAGTTCCAGTTCACAACTGGGATGGGAGGCTGGCTTTTATTTAGAATGCGTATTAGTGTGGTGCTCATGGCAGAAGGCACTCTATAACTCAGAAAACTTCAACTTACCAGTTTCCGTAGCAGACTTACAATAACCTAAATCTATTGCACAGACTCTTCCTCTTCTAGATGCAGGAAATGAGGCATATGTTGCAAATTGGTCTGTGGCATTTGGGGCTGGCAGTGCTCTCTCAGCCTTTTCTGGCCTCTTCTTGCTTAATCTGCCCTCTTATCATCATCTCTAAATTCACCTGCACAGTGGCTGCCCAAAGTATTTTGATTGCCAGTTGTGCACACAGATAAACCATAGCACACTTGGAGACTAAAGGTCCCCAACACAGAAGCAGCTCACCGGAGGAGCTCATGATAATTCCTCTTTGATTATTGCTTAAGGACCGCTGCTGGAAGCCCCTTATCCCAGGAGACTTTCTTGGGGAAAAGCCACGGGAGGAAGTCTTCTTGAAGAGGTGTCATCTGTCATCACAAGGTGCCTGTCCTGATGAGTCTGGTGCTGAGACTGTGTTATGATGACTGATGAGGCCATCCGGAGCAGTTAACTCAGCCATTTGTAATCATTTCTCTTATAGGGCTTTTGATAATCACTTTGGGAAATTCTTCTCGGGGGGCAGAGAAGTAAAGTTATTTCTCTTTTGTGGGGAAGAATTCAGATAGACATAAACTTGGGAAACAATGAAAACCAAAAATCAGTGTAAAATACGTGCTGTCCTTCCAGATATTCCTGCAAGGCTGTTTTGGGTTTTGTGTAGATGAAAGCCCCATCCACACACTGGCTCTGTTGGAGATGTGCAGAATTTCACTTCTGCAAGATGGAGTGAAGTTTGGTTTCAAACTTATACAGGGGAGGTTTAGGTTAGATATAAGGAAGAAGTTCTTCCCTGTGAGGGTGCTGAGGCGCTGGCACAGAGTGCCCAGAGAAGCTGTGGCTGCCCCATCCCTGGCAGTGTTAAAGGCCAGGCTGGACGGGGCTTGGAGCAACCTGCTCTAGTGGAAGGTGTCCCTGCCCATGGCAGGGAGTGGGAACTGGGTGAGCATTTGCAGAACCTCCTTGAGGAGTACTTCCACATCTCAGTACCCCATAGTTGCAGTCAGAGATGCTGTCCTTTACCTTAAGCAAAACGAAACGTTGCAGTGAAATCAGACAATATAAGCACATTGGCATCTTTCCCAGTAAGAGAATATGAAGCAGTTTTTATTGTTACTGCCAAGACAGCTGTGGTTTCGATTGAAATAGTCATCGCACCCTTTTGCTATTTCTAGAAATAATGCAGCTTGCCTACCAATAACAAATGTCTTGTATTCTCTCTGATACTGAAACACCCTACACATTTGTTGCTATTCTGCAACACCGTATCTTAACAGAAGTGCCTAATGCAGCAAATAAATGGGCTTAGCCATACAAATGGCAGGAAATTCATAACTGTCACAGCTTCACAGTTTGTGTCTATTGTGCATATCTAGGGCTTATAATTCCTCAGAGCGTTCACTTTCTGTTTTGATACAACAGGCTTATTTTAAGTTTCTTCTTCTAAACTGCCATCTTTGGGTTGCAAGGTTTCAGAATGTAGCCCTGTATTAAAGCTGGACAAAGCCTCTGGAGCTGCACTGACCTTTCTAAAGGTGTTCCCTCTGTCTGTGTGGAACAGACAAGGAACACTTCCCATGGCAGACTTCAGGATTTCTGCCTCTTTTGTACAGGAAATCTCCAGGTTTTGCCTAAAGTTCCTGTATTTTATTTCCCTTGCTTGTGGCCTGTTTTAAATGTGAAGGGCTGGGGGATGTCTCATTTAAAAGAAAGCCCCTGGATTCATATATTTATATATGGGACTATTATTGAACCTTTTGCTGCTAGCTTTCACATACACTTGTGCAGTAAGCTTGGTATTTCCCTCTTCTCACTGAAGCAGTAATACTGATAGTAATGAGGAAAAATAAAGCTGACTTATGCTACTGCTCTTGCTTTATTCCAAATATCCAGCATTTGCAGATGACATTGTGAATGGTTCTAGGTAGGGAAACAGGGCCGGCTTATGCTCAAGCTCAATGCTGCAGTGCAGTGGGAGAGGATTTTAAATGCTCAGGTCAGGCGTGACTGTAGGTGGATTCGAGTTGGAAGGGGGCATTGAGTAGCTATATATGAAAGGAAAAAGGGTTCCACAAACTTTGTTACCAGTGTCTCCAGAGCCAGAGGGACTGACGTGGCATGAAAGTGTGGGAGGAGAAGTGAGTTACCACCGTTTTCATCCTGATCAAAGCAGTCTGTAAAAGGGGATACAGGCTGCCTGCTCTGAGGGTGAAAAGCCTCCTGCAGAGCACAGAGGTTCATATCTGCTCCACAACCTTCAGATACTCATTCCCCAGACATTTAAATGTTCAAGGAATCTTAGCATGTGGCTTTGTCCACAGGCACTTAAGAAATACAGAGACAAATAGAAGTGGCCATTGAATGCTGCACCTTGAAAACAAGAGACAGATCAAAAGGAGATGTTGAGAAAAATATGAGCTTGTATTCAAATTTGCAGGGACTGGGCCACTGAGTATCGAAATATCTGTAGCTGTGTTAGTGCTGGCTGCTTCGTGGGGTACATTTGTTGTATGCATTCTGGTTTAGTACACAATCAGTGTAGTACAAAAGTTTTAAGTATGTAAAGGGCAGGAGGTTGTTTCTGGGTTGTTTTCTTTCTTTTTTCCTTAATGCCACTACTTAAAATGATATAGAAAGTGTGGGAATCTGAAGAGAGCCTCCCAGCTGGGTGTATGTGTTAAATATAGATGTAGCTATGCAGAAATCCAAGGTAAAGTCACTGTATGGTTTGAAGTCAGTATGTGTAATGAATTATTAAAACACTGTTAAAACTATTCTTTTTTGTAACTTGAAAGCCTGGCCACTGTGCTTCTGAGTACAGGCTAAGGGAAAGTACCTGTAGAGGAGTAATTTGACACATGCAAATAGACAATATATGGGCTGGAGGACACCAGTTGTGACAGATGAGAATCAAACTGGAACCCACTTGTGACAGGTGAGAAGCAAACTGATATGGTTTATATACTGGTATAGTATGGGGTGTATATATATATATATATATATAGTATATATACTGGTATAGCAATCCTGGTAGGAGCTGAGAGCTGTTCAGTTTCTAACACTCAGTCCTTTGTTTTCTCTCTGTTGCCCACAGAGATGCTTAATTGTGCTGTAAAAGATTGTTACAGCAAAGATCAGTCTACTGCTGGATTTTTTTAAAGGTTCCTTGTACACACACAAATGAGTAACAACTTTAAGGCATTCCTACTCTTGTCTGTAGTTGAGATCCTGAGCTCTTTATCAGTAATTCATGGCCATTTTGTTGTGTCTTACTAAGCAGGTCTTCAGCACCTGCAGAGCATCCGAGATGCAGTAAGTAATATGCTCTAGATGGCAGTGTATTTTTAAACTATAGTAGTTGAGCTGGCTGGGAGACAAGCTTGGTCATTTGAAGCAGGGATTTGTAATGCTCTCTGCATGCCACTTGCTTTCAAAGTAGAAATTCAAAAATATATTAGATTTTACAGTACATAGATTTTATATATTTATATATAGATTTTACATGCAAATACTAAGAAGAAGTCACAGAAAGCAGCAAAGAAAACAGTATGGGTTTCCCCTGGTTTTTTGAATAGGAAAATGTGTATTCCTTTTTCCCCTGTAATAAACATCAACATGTGATTCTTTGTCAGTATTTCCCTGTCTTGGTGCCTTAGTGGGACTGTAATTCAGGTGTTTTGTGCTCCTCCTCTTCCATAAGCCAAGGTTTGCCGATGAGACCACATCTCCCAGACTTACCAGCCTCTCCTTGCATCAGTAAATGGACGTGGTAGATAGAGGCACTGCCTAGTGGGTAGAAAAGAATGTGGCTGTGTAGTAGTTGTTTGATGACTGAATGAGTCAGGTTTGAGGCAAGCGTTTTTTCCAATCAAAAGCTAATACCCCATATGAAAAGGAGATGGAGAAAAAAAAAAATACATTGCAAACATAAAGGGGCTAAAAGAGCATTTTAAATAAGCCTTAATGACCAAAAAGAAAAGTCGTCATGGCCAGAAGGATAGCACAGTTGTTGAGTTAAATACAGTTTTATTAGTGACACATGCTTCGTGTACAGGAAGTATATGCTATTCCCAAATTTACACATCAAGTATCTGCCAGTCAGGTTGTTGATCACTTCTATGCCTCATGCAGTTCCTCTGACTGAACCCATTATCCACACGTCTGCTACAGCCCACTAAATGCAAATTTCTTCTCTGCAGCAGCCTAGCCCAGGCTCTGACACACATGCTATCCTTTACTTGCACTCATCAGGCTTTCAATATGACATAAAATCATTGTAACATAATGCATTATTAAATATATTTTCCAGCTGAAAAAGATAAACTTGACAGACTGTCAGCAAACAGTTTTGTTCTGTTGGAAAGGTTTGTAAAAAGGAACCCTGGATTACATCCACCCCTTAGTGTAGCTCACCAACAAGTTAGAGCAAGAAACTGCATAGAATGAGCTTGCCCTTTGCCTTATTCTCCAGCTTGACTATCAACAGAATGTGAATTTGGCTTCTGAATGTCATTTAGACAGTGATTTGTATGAGCACAGCTGAGTGTATGGATTACTCACAAAGCCTTTACTTGGCCTGTTTGTTGCTATTGGTGCTTCTGGGTCACCTTGATATAGTATAGTTTTTGCACTTTCATGGATGACTGGGTATGATTATAGATGGGAAGAGGGAAAATGAAAGTTTCTAGGAGGCTTTATAACTACTATTAGTGTGATCATGAGGATCAGTTATGAACTTGAGAGCTTACGCTGAGTTCTTAGGCAATCTTTTTCCCTCTGGTTGCATCCCTTTACCCCCCAAAGTTGAAACCAAGAACTTCTGTGGAGCCAGGAATTCAGAATTCCTTTATGAAGGACCTCTGGGGTGTACTCTCTGGACTAGACAGAGGCAAGCCCAAACATCTGGCTGCTCATAGCCAGACAGGACTTCATAATAGCCAGGTCCTGAGAACTCATTTGCAAGATGGAGATGTTGGGCTTCAGGGCCCCACAGCGCTGGATTTGCCTCTTACCAAGATGTCCTTGGCCTGCCTCTGGTTCATAGGTTTCCATATGTCTCAGCTGCCTGTAAGGTTTTCTGTTTGGTTTAATGAAATGAAGTTCCATTGCTTCCAAATAGATAAACAGATTTGGGCTTTTCTTTTTAACTGTATAGTATCTTTTCCATGGAAAATTGCTCCCTTTTCCTTAGAACTGGAATAACCTCTTCTGAAATATCAAGCTTTCCCAGAGATTGGAAAAATCCAGATCTTCATGTGAGTTGTTTCCAACTACATCATTGTAATATTTCTAGTAACTACTCCATTGATTGCTGTTACAAATCAGCATCACAGATACTTCTCATGTTAGCTGATATCCACACAAATATGATTTTGAGATCTTTTCCCAGGTGTAGATGCAGTTGAAAGTGCATGTTGATCTCTGTTACTAACTTACACATCTGTTGCAACTCTGAAATCTAGAAGACAGGTACATGCAGATTTGTCACCTCAGATTTACCACTGAGTAGCTGGAAATAATGCAGCTCAGCAAAGTGAGAAAGCTTATCTACTGAGTAATGAAGCAATATCCAAGGGCAGGAATAAGCAATATTCAGTTACATGCAGGTGCACTTTTTGGTTAAAAAAGGCATGGTTGTTTTGATAAAAATTCAATTACATTTCTGCACTGCATAGGACTTTAGAAAAGTGCCTTTGTAAATTGCTGGGGACATTTCTTCCTCCTTCCAAAAAGGCCAAAAGAAGAGAGGAAACCCTGTTTGTTTAAAACTGACCCAAGTCGAAGCCTTTCTTGTTGTTCCATGTTTACGTGAACATGGGTTATGCTATTTAAAGAGGCATTTTTCATTAAAATAATGCATAAATATTTTATGTGATGAATTTGTAGCCTTGAGGCTTGACTTCAGTACACATGAGCCATTTTCAGGTTTATTACCAAAACTCTTGGTGAGCTGAACGAACTTCACATCCCCTAAGGAGATTCATTTGTACACGTTCAAAACCAGAAATGTCAAATGTTCTCTTCAGGTGCATGTTTCTAGCTGTGATGGAGTACCTTAGGTCAGGATTTGGCCCTGGATATTCCTTTAGGCAGGAATATCAAAGAAACCTCTGTTGTACCTTGCCATACTTCTGGCTACCGAAAATGGAGCTGTCAGCTTCCAGTTGCTAATCCATTAATTTCTATTAAAGGTTAGGGTTGCTGTTGGCAAGTGACAAAGCACCCTGGTACAAACAACTGGAATGGGGGGGGTTCCTATTTAAAAAGGAGACAAAGCTTTCTTAGTGCTTTTGGGCTTCAGTACGAATAGGTTTGGAGAGTGCTAAAACCCATTTATTTTGTAAAATGACCACAGTGTGGTCTCCATTTGCATTACCCTTGCTGCACAAGAAGCGTTTATTTAGCTGATACAGTCTTCTATTATTACCTCTCTGGATGTATAATGCCCTGGAGGTGGAAGAGGAAAGGTCTCTCCTTTTCCTAACCTATAGCTCACTCCGAAATCAAATCATTCCTCACTGTGAAGAGTAGCCTCTCGGCTATACAAAAACCTTTTACCCAGCATCTTTCTCTGAAGATAACTTAATTGGGAAAGATTCATAACTTCTGATACAATCTTCTTGTCTTCAAGTTCAGACCAATAGCCCAAACAAATCATTTGAGATGAAGTTCCAAAATTAATCCCAAAGAAGATGAGCAAAAAGAATTCTTAGGTTAAAATAAATTGAACTGAGTCATTCCATTCTTTAAAAATAGAGAAAAACTTTCAGTTTCTTAATGTAATCACTTATGTATCTCTTCTTGCTGGTAGACGAGGGGTTCAGGTGCCTGGGCTGCCCTGTCATCTGCTCAGTTGTTCAGCTTTATTTTGTATCTCAGCTTCCTGCATATACTGTGGACAGAGGGAACATTTCCACTTTGCTGAGGCTGAAGGTAGGCACGATTTCTGATGAGTGTAGAGGTATCTTTCCGAGTGTGAGGAGTACCAGAAAATTTGGGGTAATTTGGTTGTGTTTCTGGTTCCCAGCCAAGGCTGGTCAGGCCAGTAGCAGGGATTTAATTCAGAGCTCTGTGCCTGCAGAACTCAAGATGCACCTCAGTGGCTTTCTCCCAGATTATTTTGCCATGGGAGCAGGGATGGAGTGCAGGTCTGGTTTTCAGGGTTGTGACCCCAAAGTTTGGCTCTTCAGTACTGAACATGGCATCTGCATTCACTTGGGTCTGTTCAGGGTAAAGAGGCTGCAGAGTTCTTATCTGTGGGAGATCCGTGATCTGTGTTTAGGACAGTAAATCATTCCTGTTTTGGAGAGTCACTGGGTGCAGATGTTATAACAGGAACATTGATACTGGTTAGATGTCTCATATCAGGCAGAACAGACACTGCTTTTAAAACCAGTTTATTTCAGGAGCTCATTTTTTATTGATATTCTTCTTTTAATTGTTATTTTATATTAGCACTGAAGTGAATCACATTTGTAGGAAATAATCTGCTTTTGGCAACCGTTATAACTGTTGTAATGAATCCTGATGTTATTTGTCACAACCAGCCTTACGAGGGAAAGATGTGTCAACTATGTCTTGGTGTTAGGAAGGAAAAGCCAATACAGAGATTATTCCATAGTTACCTATCACTTCATCATTCACAGCTGAAGGCAGCACACTGGGTCTGATACCTACCCTTATAAATCACTGGTCTGATCTTCTGTGTCGCTACATTGCAGAGAGCAGTAGTGGATATTTAGTTACTGGACCATAACTTAGCAGGTTTAATTGCGCCATTATGGATATAAAATTTTTCCCACTGAAGAATAGCTTGCAATACAGCGTGAAGTCCATTCTTATCCTGAAGATTGTTGCTGTAAGCAGTGAGCAAGAATTACATCTCTTAATAAGAATGGTTCTTTTTCTCTTAGTTTCGTTATCATTACTCAGTTACAGGAGTGTGCTAACTATATGATTGCACTGAGAATGAGAGAGGGCACAGCTGACACTTGGTATTTAAGCTCCTGACAAGTCCCTCTGAAAGTGTCCAGTTTTCCTTCAGTGGAAGCCAGCAGCAGGGCTAAGCAGAGCTTTAACACAATCAAAGCAGTGTTTTCCCCAAGGCATCAGCCATTTACCTTGTTTACTATTATCCTCTTACCTGTATCTTTTATTATCCCTTACTGTTTATCCATCTAAGAGTACAGTTCCTCAGCACTCTGAATTAATTATTAACCAAAGTTAATTAATTCCTATTGTTACAGGAAGTTTTGCCAGTCTTTATTGAGAGGTATTACCAACTTGTTTTGCTGATATTGCAGCAGAGCTTAGTGTTGCACCTAAACTAAGAGAATTCAAGCAAGCTACTGTAGTATTCTCACTTGAGAGAAATATTATTTAATAGATCAAAAATGTGCTTTTTATTTTTTTCCTGAATAACAAATTCTTTATAGCTTCTGTGAGAAATAAAAGCATATCAGCAACCCACGGGTTTATTTTGTTCCATCAAACCAACCTCCCAAACACAAGTCTTGCCTGCCTATATTTCTACAAACTTAAATCCTACCTTTCCCTTCAGGACCTCAAAAAATGAGATGAGAATACTCAAGATCCTTCACATTATCTTCAGAAAATCCAACTTAAATATTCACAAGGAAAATCTGTCTTTCTGAGCTGACAGAATTCTGCTTTCCTCATTGACCTTCACATAGTGTTTCTTTTTGCACCTCTAATATCATTGTAGTGTTGCAAAATTAGTGCAGGTTTGTACTGTTCTGGATCACTAGCGTATTCTCACCTCCAAAAGCATTGGGTTATTGATTAGAAGCTGGGTACATGTTTGCCTGTGTACAGGATCTCTTCATGTTAACAAAACTTAGAACCTAAACCAAGCAAATTGAGAGGCTGAAAGGTCAAAGAGAACTTAGCTTGAATGTGAGATTAAATTTGGCAGTTTTTTAGGTGATGATAATTTTGTGATGTAAAGCAATTCATCTTCTGTCTCCCTGAGCATACAAGTATTATTAGGAAGAACCAACCAAGAAGTATCTGAATGTCGGTGCATGTTGCATATGGCCTATAAAGCTGTTTAAGAGCTTTTACTTGACGTGTAGCATATAAACAGCTATGTCATACATAATGTTTGGTTTTGACTTTAGTTTTTTGTTTTTTAATGAAAGGTCTGAGCCCTTTGGATCTCCCAGCAAGCAGTCCTCCTCTTCCTCCTGGTTACTCTGCTTGGAACTTGACCTGGGTCATGAGAGATACATCCCCTTTCTTCTCCCATAGAGGACGACACAGTGAGTAGAATTTATATGTTATCCTCCAGAGGCTGTAACTGCCTGTGTATTTTGGTATACTACTGGAGAAAAACAGCACAAGTGAAATGATGCATGATAAAATACCTGTTCTGTCATCCCCCGAGGGCACTAATAAGCCCTACTGCCCTTTACCAGATGTCCCTGGGGTCTTCCCCACCCTGCCCATGGGCCCAGGAGTCCCATTTCAGCCCAGCCTGACATGGCCTTGGCCATCACTATCTCTAGAGGTACCTGATGGCCTGGGCTGCCCCAGCCTGCCCTGCATAGAATCATAGAATCATAGAATAGTTAGGGTTGGAAAGGACCTTAAGATCATCTAGTTCCAACCCCCCTGCTAT
>JASSUY010038901.1:12895-39723 GCA_032466535.1 Forpus xanthops
TATCATCCTATCTTCATACAGGAGGTGCTCCAGTCCCCTGATCATCCTCGTGGCCCTCCTCTGGACTTGTTCCAACACTTCCAAGTCCTTTGTATGTTGAGGACACCAGAACTGCACACATCACTCCAAGTGAGGTCTCACGAGAGTAGAGTAGAGGGGCAGGATCACCTCCCATGATCTGCTGGTCACACTCCTTTTGATGCAGCCATCCTCAAAAACAAGGGTCCAGACTGTAATATTTGAGAGGTGTGTTGGAATCCGATGTTACTATAAAGAGAGATGTGTGTACCAAACTGACTTTTTCTTGCCATCTCCTTTTGTAACTTCTGTCCTTTCCAAAATATGGGAATCTGTTTCCATCTGTTCTCTGGTATGGCCTACTTACTGACTATCCATAGCTATTCCACTGTGAAATACGATGTTCACAGTTAGGACTGGGCTGCATAAGGCAATATCATGCAATCCAGAAAGTGGCTGAAGTAGGATATATCTTCTATATATCTACTACCAGTCTCTATGAGGGGAGATAAGGTGCTGAGAGGCTAATAAGATTTACTCACCCCAAGCCTGTAATTATCTGCTTGAGGGAAAAGTTTGACCTACCTATATGAAGGAGCCCCATATTTCTTCAAATTTATGTTGCAGCCTTTTATGTGTGCAATATATATTCTTTCTATTGGCATACAATATCTGCTTCTAGTTGTTGTATCTGCTTGAATGATGAGGACACACCAGTTTCATTTTGGAAGGGACAGTAATACAATCCTTTTTTCCTCACTTGTTTTTCCCAGAAGTTGCAAGAATGATTTTTAATTTAGCCTAAACTCTTTCAGTTTCTCAGTAGTACTATATGAAGGGAGGCTTTTGTTCTTAAAATCTAAAAGCATTGATTCCATCTGACAGCATCACATGAAGATAAATGTACTGCATCTAAGCAGAAATGATTTATTATGATTTTAGCTGGTTGCACAAGACCAAATTCTACCATATCCCAACCATCTGTTTTGCAAGGAAATGCAGGATTCTGATGAGGTATTACACAAAATACAAACTCGACTCAGGATAGGTCTAAACTGATTTATCCTTCAGTTGGTGTAATTCAGGGCAGATGCCTTGAAACTGCTGGAGAATCCTGAAGAGGGACAGCAGCAATTTGTTTTTATTCTAGCTTTGCACTTTAATGTTTCCAAAAGTTGGCAGAATCTCCTTCAAATTAAAGGGGTAGCAGTGGCCTAAGATGACACTGATATCTACCTGAATGCTTATTAGTAAACTTCCCAGGGACCTAGATTTCTGTCCAGAACTGCTATGAGCATGACAGGGATGGACAGTGCCTTTCAGCAGCTGATTACTGGCTCTGGATCTAAGCAGCTCTGGGAAAGTCATGCAGGGGCTCAGTGGAGCAAATCAGAAGACAAAGTTAGACCACGCAAGCTCTAGGCGAGTAACCTTGTCCCAAGACCACCCCTGCCTTCTGACTGAGTGGTTAATCCAAAATCACACAATAAAGCATTAGCAGAAATAAAACCCAGCAGTCCTTCCCTACTGTGTGAAGGAAAACACTACTAAATGTTTTCCTCTTCTGCCAGAAGCTTTCCTCACCGCTCCCAGTGTGACTGTGATTGCAGAGCTCTCAATAAAACTTCTATCAAAACTTTGTTTGCCTAATCATCTGAAGGGACCCATCTCATTAACTGGCTCACACTGTTGAAGTGGGACAATATTAGTTGTCTTGATTACTTTTTCCCTATGTTCTGCTATTGGAGAAATCTCTTTGATTGAAAGGCTGAGTAAATTGACATGAAGGGTCCCTCTTCCTTTGCCAGACTAAGTTTCCTGCTCCTTCACTCAGAATTAAAAGTTCTGACAGACTGCTTTTAGTAGTTCTGGCAGGAACAGTGCTTCATCAGATTTTTGAAACTATATGCAGCAATCCCAAAAGATAATCACTGGCACAACAGGATACTTGAGAGTGATGCATTCATAAGACTGTTCTTCTATTTTGTCTAGAGGTTTCTAGATTTGTCTCTATCCAAGCATTGATTAATCATCTACCATCTCAGAGATGCAAAATCCATCTGCCTTTCATAAAGTAGAAGTCTTGAAAAGCCACATGAAGTCAAAATTATCTGGGAATTCAGCCTGCAGGGCAGGAGGAGTCTTTAAATATCCATTTTTTTGTGTTTTCTTTTGTTCACTTTGAAGTACACTCAGACTATTTCCTTTCTAGAAACAAACTTTTAATGTATTCTGCATATGTGGACTTACAGTAGCGTATTAATCTCCCATTTCCAGCACTGATGGAACTCTGTCCTGAGGCTTACATGATTAACTGCACCCAGCCACATATTTCATTTCTTGTCCTGGTTGGTTGAATATTAATTTTCTCTCTTATATAGGTATTTTATAAGAAATCAATTGTCCACTGCATGAAATTCATTAAGCTTCTGTAGCAGAGGTTCTAGACGACAGGTGCCCCTTAAGGCCTGGAAGGTTTCATGCAGTTGATATACCCATCTCTGTCCCATCCTCTACCTTCCCCCAGGCCAACCAATAACCCTGAACTGGGAACATGATCCCAGCAGGGTATGGCAGCAACCGCAGAAGGTGCTATCAACTGGAAAAAAAAACCGAATACAATTCAGCCCATCTAAATTCTGTTTTTAATGAACATGTTTTGTGAGAACAACAGGCATAAGGCTTGCTATATTGGGCCATTTGGGAAAGAGGAGATGCCTTTTGCTTTTTAACTCTTCTTATGCCGCTGTTCTGAACTAGCTTTATGCAAAATACAGAAGTACCTCTCTCAGGCTGATTAGGAAAGTTTAGGAAAGAGTGGTGTTTTGGATACCAAAGTTACCTGGGAATGAAACTCCAGGGAAAACTGCAGATCTGGCTACCAAATGACTGGTGTGGTTAAAAATGCCTACGAAATGTGAGTTCAGCAGAGGAAGAGTACATACCTTCAAGAGTGCATAATTATTCACAGTTTTGATTTAATAGGTACTAAAAGCAAATCCAAAGTATGGCTTCTATTAACAATTTATTAATAATTTCACTCAACTCTGTGTCTTCAGGAAGCTCGTTTGACAGGGCTGTTGGGTTTGATTGGTTTTTTTTTACACTTTCTAATAGAATGTTATCTGTGATGAGTTCATGATTTCCTGAATTGGGTTTGCTAAAAAATAACCATTAAAACGTGTTGGAGTAATTTTACCATGGAATAATTTGGGTTTGCTCTTGCTGCATATTTGATGCTCACTGGCATGGCAGCTGCTCAGCGAGGTGTCAGATTATTAGGTTTTTTCCCTGGTAGGCTGTGTGCAACTTGCTGAATTCAAGCACTTGTGTGCATGCATTCAACGTATCGTTTCATTCATGTGAGTTGGATACCACATAGATACTGCTGACACGAAACTCAATGGGTTTGAACATCAAACAAAAGGGAAGATGGAGAGAAAGAGGGCATCACCCAGATGAATTTGTACTACAGTTAGGTTCCCATGACTACTTGTTTTATAAATCTACAACAAATCAGACTAATAGTGACATCTTCAGAATGATGAAGCTATCGCTATACTTGGCTCAGCATGGCAATAGTGAGATGCATGGTTACAAGCTAATTGTTACAACAAGTTTCTGTTTGGAAGGTGAGATAAAGTTAGGAGAGCAATGAGGAGAAGAGTGCTGTGTCACAGAGGAAAAATTAATCAGTGCTTTCTTAGTAAAGATGTTGCAAAAATGATATACTGCCTTAATTCAAACACATCCTTTTTGCAATCTTAGAAGTACTCACATAGTTTTGGAAATAATATTATGAATATAATGGGGCAAGACTTCAATTAACTGCAGTTATTCACAGCAGATTAGTAGAATTGCTCCATATAAAATAGCAGATACTGTGACCCAATATACATAGGAAAGAATTCTTGTTTAACAGTTAGATGGTATTTTTGCCATGTGCAACGGTGTTGAAATCCAGGGGAAGGAAAATCACAGGAAAAGCAGCATCTGCCTAGCTAAATGGAAGGCTGTACTAAGCAAGAAAGAAGAAGAAACCTTATCAGGGAGAAATTTTTACTTTCTTTCAAGTTATTCTTTTCCTTATATCCTCTTTCTTCTGCAGATAATATGCCAATGACAGCTGAACATTTTTTCAATAATAAAATAACATCCAGTAAGACAACAAATTACTTTGCTTCCTGTCTCTCAAGTATTCATTTTCTCTAGAGATCTCTCAGACTTCATGCAAGAGGCCCCTTGTATGAGCTGTCAAAACATGACAGTTCATCCAACCACTGTTTTTCTGCTAACTGGAGCATGTTTTCTAACAATCTCTGTTAGTCAATGCTTCAGTCTTTTGGCCAGGACTGGCATTAGAAATGCTCTTTCATTTATTGTTTCTTCTGCATGCATGGGAGACTTGGTGGATAAATATTTCCTGTGTGGAGGATAAGCCCTGTCACTTCTTAGAGCAGGAGGAATGAAGATGAGAGTTACTGCTGGTTGCTCTCCCAACACCCCCTCCTCACACCTCTCTTTGTAGCTGTCTTGAAAGAGTGTGCTTATAATTGATTGATAAAGGAGTCCTGGCCATCTTCTTTGTAGCTTGATTTCTACTGAACAAAGCAGCTGTCAAAGACTTTGGTGATTCAGTCCCTGGTGCACACTGAGGAGCTGGGGAGATATAAAGTATATGCTGTCTTGTTACAGATTCTGTTAACACATAAATGAGTGGTTGCATTATTTTCGATCATCCAGCTGTGCCTCCCTCCCCAGAGGATTAATTTAAGCCCTTGTGGCATGGGGAGAGCCTTGTGCTTAGGACAGAGACCTGAGCGCTCTTCCCAGGGATGATTCCTGCTGAAATGATGCCTCCTCTGGATACTGCTCCTCTAAAACATTTTTTCTTCCCAATGCAATCTAATAGCCCCTTCCGAGGGAAACCCAGGCTGGGCCTGTTCAGCCTGGAGGGGATCTAATCCATGAGTGTAAGTATTTGAAGAGAGGGTGCTGAGGATAGCGCCAGACTCTTCTTGCTGGTAGGCAACGGGAGGAGAGGCAATGGTATAACCTGGAACACAGGAAGTTCCACCGGAATGTGAGGAAGAACTTCCCAACTGTGAGGGTGACCGCGCATTGGAGGAGGCTGCGGAGTCTCCTTCCCCGGAGATACTCAGGAGCGGTGCACGCGGTACTGATGTTGTGCCTTAGGCGATCCTGTTCGAGCAGGGAGCTCGCACCAGATGATTCCAGCGGTCCCCTCCAGCCTCAGCCATCCTGCGGTACCTCTCGGGCCCACAGCAAGGTCTGCGGGAGGGGTGCTAGAGGAGCGTACCCATGAGGGGCCGGCCGGCCTGCCTCCTGCCGCCCTGCGCTTCCCAGTCCAGCCCGGGAGGTGACTCCAGCCCCATTGGAGCTGCAGGGCTTCCAGGAAGTGCGAGATAGGGAAGAGGTTCTGGGCAGCGTAGCAGATACAGGACATGGCGCTACCTTCAACGGGGCTTTTAGGCAAATGGAGCCTTCCGCCCTCGTCCATAGCGTGGCTGGCCGGAGGGGCACGTCCCCATGTCCCAGAGGAGGGCCTGGCTGCCTCACCCGTCCGGGGTTCGGCCGGAGCTCTCCGGCTGGGCCGCCATGCAGAGTCACAAAATGGTCGCTGAGGCAGCTATGGGGAAGGAGCTCATGGGCGTCCTGAGGGAAGGGCGGTGCTCCCGTCTGCAACTTGAGGCCGGGTGAGTGTACGTGGAGACTGCTGATGAGGAGGAAGGGTGCAGAGCTGCGAGGTAACGTGTGCTAAGTCGCTTTAAATTAAAAGATGAGCAGCGGCTGTGTTGCAGGGCAGCAGAGGGTTCGTGTGCTGCCTGGCTGCTCTCCTCACTGCGCTGCTTGCAGGTGGCTGAGGTGCATCAGGCAGCATGGACCCCAAAGCTATGGGACACCTCAGTGCCACCCCAGTTTCTCATCTGCCTTGCCATGCCATGCCATGCTGCTGCTCTCATGTTTGCCTCCTCCCAAAGCAGCAACCCAAAGAGCAGGCAGGCATGTCTGTGCAGGTATTTGCTAGGGGTAGTGAGGCCTGGGGTGCCTGGCAGGTGTATATGTGTTATACTGTCTCTTAAAATGTAGCTTAGTGCTGGATAATGGAAGAAAGTAGATGGAAATGTCTCTCCAGGCTTGCTTCCTTTGCAGGAACAAGGCAGTTAAACCTTGCAATTGTTTTCCTCTTTGATTTTCATGACCGTTGACACCTTTCACCTTGGGATTTTTGTGTTTTGGCTGTTTTTTTTTTTTTTCTGTGGGGTTCATTTTTGGTACCCTTCCATCCTGTGATGGATTTGCTCATTTTAAATTGCTGCTGCACGTTGAGCTGCACTGAGCAAAGATGGCACTAGGGGTTTGTTTACAGAGAGTTTCACGTAGCCTTTGTGGGTGCAGTGCTCACTTCCAAGGGTCTGGCCTGTATTTGGTGTCCTCCTGGATATTGAGCAGGCAGGTAAGCTGACAGGCAGCGAGCACAGTTTCCTATTTTATGCTCTATTGTCGCAGAGAAATAGTCATCACTGCAGGCTTCCATGTATCACCTCACATGTACCCCTGTACTGGCAGGCAGAAGTTCAGAAGGGCCTGATGAGGCAATTGAAACACTTAGATTGAATGCCCTGTGCCCTTTTCTACCCAGAGGGAGTGGGGAAGGCTTTAGGAACTGGCTCTGTCCCTAGGATTAATAACTGAAAAATCAATTTGTCATTTTGCTGTCATAAATTAAAAGCTTACAGGCCTTATAACATGAGTATAATAGAGGTTAGTGGGTATTGATGGGGGTCTCAGAGCTCACTCAGCAGAGCACATCGCTACTATACAATTTAAATTATGTCTCCTCCACAAGGAATATCTGTCAATATTTGTATGAAAAAAGGGCATCTTGTGTAAGAATATTGTAGACTGCTGCTGCAATTGCTGCTACTGGAGAAGGTGTGTGCTTAAGGGAGGTTGTGGTCCTGTTTTGATTGGTGACCTCTGTGTTGTGCATTTGTGTCTGCAGATGTCGTACAAATTAGTCTTGTTTAAGCTGATGAGCTGCCAGTTAGGAGGTCTCTAAGATGCTTGTTCTGAGAACAGAGAACCTGTACTTGCTCCCTTGTGTGTTTCAGTGAGGTAAGAAAGATACCACACCAGGGTGACCTGCTGAGAGTAATGGAGAAGGAGTGAAATGCACCCTTTTAAGTCAGCCACATACAGAAAGAATCAGTCTAAGAGTAAATTACCTGCTGCTGAGATTCTTGTGGTTGAAAGGAGATGTGGTTTAAAACAACCCTAGTTTTTTGTCAGGCTGCTGAAGAAACGATAATCAGAATAGCTTCTTAACAAGAACAGGCTTTTTATAGCTCTCTTTAAATTTGATTGGTTTTGTTCTGAATAAGGCATCTTTCTGTGATGTGTGGTTACACATATGACCTAAGAGGATCCAAAGAGCGAATGATCCATAATCTGACCCTGCAGCAGTGTTACAGCAGATTGCTGTGTTGTGGTGTATTATTTATACTACTATTTTAAGTAATTTGTTTATTAGGAAACTCTAATCAGTTTAATTGAAACAGATGGAGTTTCCAGATATGTCAGTTGTTTGTGCACTAATCATTGCTGTTAGACATGTTGATTAAAAAGAAATAAATTTGAGCACTCACAAGGCTCTACTGTCATCAGACATGCACAGATCCCACTGTCTTTTCAATCAGATAGTAGCTTAATTTACTTTCCAGTCTATGGTTGGATTCCTGTATCTTCATACGTACCGGAAACTGGAATGATTGATTTCTACAGCCTTTCTTAAACTGGTGTTTATATTAACTTGATTATAAGCATCACTTTTGTTTCCTCTTTAAAGGTATAATGATGAAAAAAATAGATTTCTAGTAAATAAGCTGTTCTGTCTGTCTAGAGTCTAGTGGTTGCAAGTGCTAAAGATTGTTGGACAAGGAGTTGGGTTTTTTTTTGCAATATATTAAAAAACACACTTTGCAATTTACTGTCACTTAAATTCCTTATATAGAGGAATTAAGCCTTTTGGATCTATAATGTCAATACAATTGTGGCATAAATGCATATGCTGGATATAAATCTCTGTGACAGCTCTTTAAAGAAACCCACCAGAAATCACAACTCTCTTCCCCCCTCCCCTCTGTAGTGACAGGGCACACTATTGAAGTCCTAAAGCTCTGTATCTAGTCAATTTATATTGGTAGTAAGTTTAAAAAACTATCACTAAAAGTATTTTTAGATTTAATTACCTTTCTTGCAGTGTTTGCTGTTTTTCAGGAAATGCAGAATTGCTTTTATTCAAGGCACATGGTTGCTTCTCTATGTACTTAACCAGGCAAGGACTAAGTAAAGTGGGTGTTGCATTTAAACATGTAAGACCAAGGTAAAAAAAGGAAGGCAAAAGACATTTATTTATTTATTTTATTTTTATGCAAAGGCATAAAAAATGGCATGCAATTTAGGGCAGCACTTCAGATATTGTGTAGGTTCTGAATTTGCAGATCTGGTTTTTATGGTCTTGTAGCAGCTGCCACATGAAGAGCAACATATCACTGAAAACATGTATGTATTCTATATAATTTTTTTTCATAAAGTCTGTTACATTGTCAGTAGTGAAGGATATTGTGAAAGAAGGAAAGCCTGAGGATAGGAAGTTAACATTAGGCTTGGAAGACTGGATGTTGTTTGAATAGATTTTGCTGTCTTGCGTCAGATAGCATTTCTTTGTCATCCTTTCTTTGTACTGAGTAGGATAATAGCGTTGAAGTAGCCTGATGGGAGACTAATTTAAATAAGAGTTCATGAAGATACCTGCAGATACTCTGGTGATGTGGAGGTTCTGTTAAAGATGCAAGTATGTTTTCATTATATCACAGACACTTTCAGATGTATGGGCCACGTAGTCTCCCCCTCTTGCAAGGATTAACCTGTTGTAAAGGCTATTCAGCTTGGCCACAACAGGCACGTTAAATCATGTCCACTTCTCTGTAGGCTATTCATTGCAAGGGAAGGAAATGGTATTGCTACTTGTCTTTTTCCTTTACTTTCTCCCCTTCAGGCAGAGGCTTTAGTTGTCTGCAGGGGTCATAATGCTAAATGTGGCGCCTGTTAGTTAATCACATACCCCAATTAAGTTGTCCCAGTTGTAGGTCAGAGGCCTGCTGTGTTAAGGGCTCCACAACTGATAGCTCTCTTTTGACAAGGAGGCTCTGGAAAGTAGGACTGAATGGGGAAGCTGAGCTGGCTATTGAGTGCTTGTAGGCGCTGTAATCAGGCTGTCAGGGTGAAAGAGGAACATGAGAGTGCCTTGTGGATATCCCCCTGCTTGGGGGCAAGAGGGTAAGGGAATACAAAGGCTTCTGTTCCCAGCAGCTGGATGGGAGAGGAGTGGAAGCAAGCAGCAACTGCTGGAAAGCTCATGAAAATAAAGGACTGATGGGGAGAAAAGCCAGTGAAGAATTAAATAGTTGATTTGAAGTGACTACTCTTGCCCTATGTTGATCTTGGCCTGGGCCTTCCCTTCTGTTGTCCTTGTGTGAGCTGTATTTCACAGGATCATAGACTGGTTAGGGTCGTAAAGGACCTTAAGATCATCAAGTTAATGCCCTAAAGCACATGCTACTCAAGGTGTTCCCCATAACTAAACTATGAAGTAATGAGGTTGTATCTTCTGCAGTTGAGACTTCAATTGTTCTTTTGTCCTGTTAGGCTTTGATAGGAAGTTTAATAGACTCCTAACACTTTATAGGGTAAAAAAGAAAAAAGTGTGGTTTGTTTTTCTTTATTTTTGAATATCATCTAAGGGACTAGAAATAAGTGGTCTAAGGTTTTTATGATATTGCAATAGAAAACTGTATAGCATGGCTATATCCACTGTTCCCTCCTACCTAAATTAAAGTGTGCTTCATGTATCGTGAAATTTATATTGATAACATAGAGGCTTGGAGAGGGTATTTTCAAATTTAAGGAAATAAGTAGAATCCTTATTACCGCTTGTGTTGTATATGGATTCCTTGCATTACAAGGTTTCCATTGTGTTGTGAGGCATTCAAAATGCTGAGTGAATGATAAAGCACCTGATTAAGAAAATCAAATATAAATTGGAAAAACAGACTGCTCTTTCCAGCTTGCTTTTAGAAAGGCAAATTAGCTGGGAAAATTATAGTGGGAGGGCAACAGTACTAACATTCAGATTAGCAAATGTTATATCACCAGGAGAATAGGCTGAACTACATAAATCTGTGCACACTAAGAAGAAATCAGATGCTTAATAGAGAATGTAATTGAAGTTTAAAAAAGAAAAAGTTAATTCCACTAATGTCAATTCAGATTATTTGTTCACTTGGATACCTATGGCAGGACAGTAGAAAATTCTAAGGAGGAGCTGGGTTTTTTTGCTGGGCTTTTTCAAGTGGACATAGCCTTTTCATAAACATTGAGTTAGTTCCAAAATGGTTTCTTTCCGTTACTGAATATTGTTATTGAGTGCTGACTGTGGTGACAAAAGCAAATGTATATAGTACATTCCAGAAAATTTAGCAATCATGCCGATTACAAGTAAAATCTGTGCAGGTTATCACTGCATGTTTTGTTAAGCAATTTGAGTTATGGTACGTTAGTAAATTGGACACTGGGAAGTGAATCATAGCAGCGCCAGCAGGGTAATTGGTTTCTGAAAGAGCAACATCTCAAAAAGAAAGGTCTGTGTTGGAGGCAGATGCTGCCTGTGCTGCTTGAAAGCTGAAGCTTTGCAACAGCAGATCAAGCTTGTGCTGGCTTGGTGAAGCATTTCAAACCCCAGAGGTCAGAAGATTGCTTCGCAGGGTCCGATCCCTATGGCTATCAGCATGTCCTATATGCTCAGGGTTCATAACTTGCTTTGCAGAGTCCCGTGCTCACTCAGAGCATGCTGTGAAGCATGTTAGCAGTCTTTGCCCTATAATGTTTCTGATAGAATCTGAACCAGCATCCCCAAGGAGGTTGGCTTTCTGTGCCATTTTATCAACAAAGCTATTTCCCTTTCAGTGTAGATGATGCTTTTCCTCGCTTCAGCCTGTGCTACCCTTTTAATCTATCCTGAAGGGAAACTACTGGCTCTTGGGCCTTCCTCTTGATTTGCTGCTACCTCCATAACAAACCTCTCTCTTTAGTCCATTTCAGACATGCTTTTGCCTGTCTGTTTATGGACTTCCTCTATTTCTTCCTACCTCATTATGGAGAAAAAACTTGCTGAAGTATAAAACGAGTATGTATACACACCTTCTAGCACAGAGGAAACTGGTTTTGATTAAGTTGATATGTTCTGTGTCTGTTTTCTTTTTCCAGTATTTGACTGCAATTTTGAATCTCCTTGTGAGCTGGAATACTCCCTTAGCTCAAAAGATCAGGAACCCCCCAACCATGCCTGGCTCAGACTGAGTGCAGAGGAAATCTCACAGCTAGACATCCTGGATGGGCCGGAGAGAGATCACTCTGAGAATACACCTAAAGGTAAGATGAGTACAACTATGTAATGCCTTCAGTGTAGTGGTTAATTTTTAAAACAAGACACCCTCACTCCACCCCCCAAAAAAATCCTTAACAAAAACCCCACAAACCTCCACCCAAACAACCATGTCCTAAAATACCCAGAACAGCTATAATCCTCCTTTTACTGCAGCAGGCAATGAATGCAAACAGTGTGAAAAACAAAGGGAGTCGTTCTGCGCATGGAAGATCTGTTCTTATCTAAAAGCAATCTGCGTCATATATATGGGAAGCAAAATACCAAACAGTATTGTGGAAAATCTTAATCAGGCAGACTCATGCTATGGATAGTGTTTGGTTAAGAATAGTATTATGGTCTCTGAAGGTCAGTGTTTGGAAAAGGTGAATAAAATAGCCTGGGTTTATCTCTGCTCTGAATCCTGTTTACTAATATGCAGACCATTGTAGGCAATACCATTTTGTCCAGGGCTTAGCTTTTCTGTTTGATAAAGGAACAAAAAATGAGTTTTGTCCTAAGAAGAAAAAAGTTCCTGTCTCTCTCGAGAGCTTGAAAAGAGTGAACAGACTGCTTCTTCCTTGGGAGAAAATTTGGGTTGTTGGAATTATTTTTCCTGCTCATGATCATATCTGTGAATAGTAGCATATTTATTAAGATTACAAGTTCTAAAAAGATTTTTAGGTGCATCTGTGCTCTACTAAACCTGGGAAAGCACAAAAATTCTGAACATCTTTCCTGCTGTTAGTGATGCCCACTTGGAACTTCTCGTAAGGAACAGGTGGTGGTGATGAGAACGAAGCTGCAAAATGGAAATGGGGGAGTTAGGGCTACAAGATTTATCCAGGCAAACAAGGAGATATAGGGAAGGCCAGCAAAGATTATCAGGGATATGGAACAGTTTCTATACTAGCAAAAACTAAACAGACAAAGAAAGATTCTTTGTGATGGTAGAACCTCTATAAAAATGTGCATTGAAGAGCAGTGTGAAGCATCTGTGAAGTTAATGGGTGCTGGGTATAGAACAAGCAAGAGAAGGTATTTTTTATGTAGCACCTGAATAAATGGTGGTAATAAGATGTATGCATGAATGAATGTTGTGGAAGCCAAGAGTATGTGTAAGGTTAAAGAAAGATCAGATGATTTCTTGCAGAATACATTTATCACTGATTCTTTAATGCAGTAGTCTGTTTACAGTCCTGATTCAAGAAGCCTCTTATACAGTAAGATGCAAGTGGAAGGATCCTTTTCTTAGTAGCAAGTGTCAGAGATGGTGTTTGACTTTGCAGACCTGCAGTCTGACTGCTTATAATAATTCTCATGGTCACACAGATACTGTAGAAAAGTTTTGGTGATGCTACATTCATGCTCTTTAATTCTGTTTTCTCATTCATATCAATAGTAGAATCATAGAATGGTTTGGGTTGGAAAGGACCTTAAGACCATCTAGTTCCACCCTTCTGCCACAGGCAGGCACACCTTCTGCTGAGCAGGTTGCTCCAAGCCCTGTCCAGCCTGGCCTTGAACACTGCCAGGGATTGGGCATTCAGAACTTCTTTGAGCTGCTTGTTTCAGTACATCACCACCCTCAGTGTAAAGAACAACTTCCTTACATCTAACCTAAATCTCCCCTGTGTAAATTTGAACCAATTACCCCCTGTCCTGTCACTGCAGTTCCTGATGAAGAGTCCCTCCTCCTCTCTAGTGTAGTATTTTTCCCAAGTAGCCATTATAATTTAACTTCTAAGATCCATTGCTTGAGCACTGATTCACCAGCAAAACAGATTGTTTTGGTGGGATCCATGTTGTGTGTAAAGCAGGTGGGCCACGTTTGTAATTCATGCAAATACCTTCTAATATTCACATCAAAGAACATACATGCACATATTAAATTTCTTGCTACAAAGGTACAGTTAAGCAAAAAAATTTGAGGTAAATCAGAATGTCTTTTTCTTAAATTCTAGTGCAAGCTAGCTGCTGCTGAAATTTAGGAATTAAAAGGAGCTTTTTTTGATGTTGAGAAGGGTTGCTGTCTCCTTCCTGGAGAGGGGAAAACCCATAACAGAATAAATGTACTACTCCAGGTGAAGAGCCTGGCTGGGTTGCTGCAGAGCTGCATGTTATTGGTGTATGTTTCTTCTGGCTTCATTCTGTTAAAGTTATACCTTTATCTGTATCCAGTTTTATATGTCTGTCAAAGCAGAAGGGGAGACTGTTGGCTGGCTTCATAGTCCAAAACAAATGATAGTATTGGTTGATGATTTCTAGTTGCTTTTTGGGATAAAATTCCGTTTCTAAACCCAATGCTTTGTTTTTTTTTTTTTCCATCTGGAAGATGGGCAGTTTAAGCTGAAGCTTCTATTCTACTGATTTCTCCTTTTCCAAGGGACAAATACCTGGAGTTACACTGAGTGGATTTAGATTTGTGGATTGCCAGTGTGGGGGGTTTTGGGGTGTTCCATTTGCTTGTTTTTTTTTTTTTAAATTGTCAGGCATGTTTGACATTGTCAGTGGTAATTTTCCCTTAAGCCCCTCAGTAGAGCTGTAGGTCTGCAGCTCATGGATGACTGTAACTCATGTTGTGTATAGAGACTCATTTGAAAAATCAACACTTGGAGCTAACATCTCTCTATTTTAAATCACTTTAATTACAGCTGCTTGGCACAGATAGTTGTGTGGTCTGTTTCAATCTGAAATAATTAAGCACACTAGATCCAACCCCCACTGTTTCCTGCAAATTGTACTTCCAATTATCTCAATCTCATTTCATCTCTTCTGCAGACAGTAATGCACAGAGATAAACAGATAGCATAACTAGATTTTGGGATGGTTTAAGCTCATCCTTGTCATTTGACTATCAAGTCATGTCAAGACATTGATAGAGACAAATGCCTTGGGTATGATACATTGTGCTTCATACACTTTTCTGTAAAAACTTCGGTAGGAAATCATTGGGATGTATTGGATGATGTATTGAGATGTATGGAACAACTTCTGTATTTTTGCCTCGTCCTCACAACATGATACATCTCAAGGAATAATCAGAACAAATCAGCATTGATCAAGCTACCTGGAGGAAGAACAAGTTTTAGGTGTCTCAGCATTGGTTACAGTCACATCTGAGTGCTTCGCTCACTTGGCATGCTCAGCATGCGGTGTCACATAAATCATTGATCTTCTGAATAGGTTTAGATGGTGAAGTGCCAGTTTGATATTAAATTATTCAGGGTAAAAGATTGAAGACCTGGTTGGTTGGCAGGAATTGAAAAATGATGCTTTAACTAGATAGTAGCTGCAGGTGAAATTTAGTGAGGTGTTGTGAGAAACAGTTGGAGTTTGGCATATATAAGGACAGATTCTGAGCTGGTTGTAATTACTTAAACTAATTTTAAGGTAAGAATAGAGCTGTGAAAGCATCATCTTGGTAGCAGTCACAAAGTAAATGTGTTGTTGGAACTTAACTGGGAAGGCAGTAGAAAATGAGAAATGCTGTAGAGTAAAGGTGTGGGGCAGCTGTACCTAGAATACACCATGCTGTTCTGGTTCCTGTGCGTCAAAAATCATTCAGTACAGCTGGGGAACTTATTAAAAGAAGGAAAACAAGAATGATCTACAGTATGTAATGACTGTCTTTTATGAACACTTAACTAAGGCTGCCCTGCCTGCAAGAGGTTTCTAAAGGAGTACATGGTAGAGTTTTATAAAAATCACAGGCTTTTATAAAATCTTTATATACAATGTATGAACCTTTATAAACATCTGAGACTTTATGAAACCCTGAAAGGATGATACAGAAGGAATATTTGATACTACTTCTGATACAGAATTGGGTGACATCAGATGAAGTTAGTAGATGTCAGGTTCAAAACAAAAGGAGATCCTTCAGTATGTAATAAACAGTAAAACTGTGGAACGTTTCTTTGGTTCTGAAAGTTTCTGTGAGTGTGCAAATTGACAGGATTTGTGCAGGGAAGAAAAATACAGCTACTAAATTCTCAAAATTACCTTTTCTGCCTCAGGAAGTCCTTGTGCAATAGATCCTTGAACGCCAGAGGTGGGGAATTACAACTGTTGCTCTCCCTGTTCATACATTCTTTTCTATGTATCTGCAACTGTTTTCAGAGCCAGTATGTCTGAAGTGAATGTATCTTTGGTCTGTGCTGGTGGGGTTGGTGTGGGGCTGTGTGTCTCCCTCATATTCCACCTCAGATATTTTTTTTCTCCCTTTGAAAAAGGAGAGGAATGCACTATGGGTTTCAGAGCAATTTAGAGAGGAGATGTGCTATTTAAATACTTAATACTATTTGCTATCCTGTTAAAGCCTCATGAATGATACCAACCCATGTAAAAATATCAACTAGGCTGGAAAAAGCTTTTAAGATCATCAAGTCCAACCATGCCCCCAGCACTGTCAAGACCACCACTAAATCATGTCACTACACGTGTTCATGTAGGGACTCATCTGCACAGTTTGTGAACACTTCTAAGGACAGTGATTACACTACTTCCCTAGGAAAATTACCCTTCCCTCCCCCTTGTAAGTGGACCAGTGGGTGATAGAATCACTAGTGTATCTGCCAGCTTGGCCCTGCACAGTGTGTAAAAGTCTGCTGGAGCTACCAGCATTTCCAAGTCACACTTGCATAACTTTCTGCAGGATCAGGGATTTAATGTTAAAATTCCACTGATATGCTGAAGATTGAAAGGAAAGTCTCCAGTGTTAGGATCTGAATCAGGCTTGTATGTGCTGTAATGAGCAGGCAATCCATTGTGAATTACTAGGCTTCATTTAATTCATGAATAATCAAAAAGATTCTATAAAAAATTCAAGCATTCTGCATCATTGACTGCCTTTATTTATTTTGACAAGTGTGATTAATTCTTAATTATTTATGATCCTTCATAATCTATTATACCAGCAAATGTACAGCAGTTTATTGTAATGAAGTACGAGGAATTGCAGATCTTGCAACTGTGGCAGTATTTCCAAAGGAGGCAGGTTAGATAACCCAGTTTGTTGTTAGAATGTCAAGAGTTTGTGGAACAAGGAAGTTCCACTTCACAGCTGTGTGGATATGTTTGTCATGCTGAAGTGAAAGAGTCATTTGCTTCTCTGATAAACCTGAAATGGCTCAAACCAGCCATAAATTCTGTGCTTCTCAAGCCTTGATTCAAACACAGTGGTTTTGTACTATGAGGGCCTCTAGGATAATTCAGCTCTGAGTACCAGAGTGGTTTAACAGCCATCAGAAAGTGTGCCTTTCCAGAATTCATCTCTCCTGCTACCTCCCTGCCCTGCTTAGATTTTCCTTCTTCCTGAGAAGCAGTGGCCTAGCTTTCTGTTAGCAACAGCAGTTGCTGTGTTGCCCATGGACTTGTGGAGGGCAGTAATTGTGGTCCCAGATCTGGGGGCACAGTTGTGGCTTCCTTCAGAGTCATTTTACAAGGAAGAGGGAGAGAGGATTCGCTAGTACACAGTTAATGTTATCTATTTAAGGAGGAAAGACCAGCAGCAACTGGACCCAAAACAAGTACACAAAAAGTGGATCCAGATGTGTGCTTGATCAAATGTCAGATTAGTCCCTTTCCAACCATAAATAAAGTTTTAAGCTTAAAGGGTTAGAGGCTTGACCACTCCTGTCTGTAGTGATGTAATTCTAGATAAAGTGAATTTCTGCTTCTGTGATCTGAAGATTTCAGGACCGTGAAAATACGCAGCTACTTGATAAAAATTTGAGGTGAAGAGGTAAGTTGGGGAGGTGTGATCACCATTTCAAATCGAAATTGAAAAAGTAATAAGTCACCCTGGAAGTGTGAATACCAATTGAGGTAACTCCTTAATGGAAAACATAGATTAAACTTTCATAAAGGATGGCAGGGGAAGTGAGAGATGAACGAGGACAATGTCCTGACCAGCGCTGAGTAGTTGAAAAGCTCTTATGTAAATTCTAATCCAAGAAATATCTTCATGTTATGTTAATGTGGTTTTGTTTTTTGTAATTATTACTGAAGATGAGGAGCAAGGCTGAGGCACTGAGCATATTAGCAAATGGGAGATAATGAACTGCAGGACTGTAAAAAGGCTGTTGACTTTAATTTATGATTCCTCAGACAAAGAAGAATGAGGCAGATAATACAAGGTAATAAATAATATTTTGTTTCAGATTATCACTTTATTAACAAAACAGTAGAGAATAAATCAATGTGGGCTTGCAAGAAGTAAATAGTTGAGAAGTTATTTTTCATGTAGGACTCTCTGAGCGGAAAAAAGACTTGTAGCACTTAGAATTCCACTAAAATTGAGGAAAAAGATTCTCTCTGAAAAGGATTGCTCTTTACCAGGGTAAGAGATTAAGAACTCATGCTAGAGAGACAAAAGTTTTCCCTTTTTACATTAATCCTTAAGACTGGTTTGAGGATATGCCTTTATCTCACAGAATTGCTCTATCTTATGTGTCTGTTAAACAAGGAAACAGAGAATGTATTCTTTTCTATAGTAATCGTTATGCGGAGTTGGAGGATTTGACAAGGTGAGTCTGAGATGCCCTGGAATTGTCTTCTTGGGGTATTTTCTGTTTTAGCAGAAAAACAGTTTTGAAAATTTTGACAAAAATCTTGCAAGTCTGAGTGTTTATTATCCTCTTTAATGCTGGAGAAGAATGTGGATCATGCTCATCTGCAGAGTCAGTTGAGATGGGTGAACAGTCCTCAGAAAGACACTGATGTGGTACGATGCCACCCTAGATTTAGTATTTATAAGCATTTGGATAAGCTACAGGTATTCTGTGAAGATTTGTAAGCTTTTGCGCTTTTGTTTAGTCAAAGCAGAGTTCAGATTTCTCTTATTTTCCTTTTTAAGGTAGGAATAATTGCTGTGAGTTGAAGGATCAGCTATAAAGCACAAGTGAAACAGTAGAAGAATTAAGTGAGATCTGGAGCAACACATAAACTGAAAATTACTCTTTTCTGTTACTGCGAATGAGATTTATGGATTTGTAGGGATGACTCTGAAGCTGTTTGTAAACAGGGAGGGTTTAAAACAGAAAATACTATTTACAGTGAATAGTTCTGGCTCTTCTAGTTGAGACTGAAATTTTGATACTCAACTTGACAACATCCATGTATCAGGCTTTACAGCACAGCCCCATAGGAACTTTTGCAGCATTAATGCAGCAAATACAAACCAAACTGCCTTCCAGAACCTGTTGGGCTATGAAGAAGGTGGAAGAAATGCAGCCTTTTTCTGATGATCAGATTCCAGCTCATGTTTTGTCAGTGCAAGGAATTTACCAGGTGTTCTTAGCATTTTGCAGCTTGCTCTTCTCATTAGTACTATACTTGTGCTTTGTTATTACAAAATGATTTCCCTTTAATGAGCCTGCTCTAAAGAGGCAAATTATTGTCTCGCCTTAGGACAGAGTGTTTGTTTATAGAGTAGCTCTGTAGGGACTAGGGGTAAGCACATGGGTTTGTTGATTGTAGAAATCCTGTTTGTTCATTCCTTGATTCAGTGAAGACTTGCATGGAGCTCCACATGAAGCGTTCTGCTCCACAAACTGAAAGAGAGGAATTAACTTTAGTGTGCATCAGATGATAGCATGCTCTAATGGCTTGCTGCATACCTGTGACTAATGTACTTTAACAAGCATATCCAAAAAAAGTACAATGAAGAAGTGAGTTGTAAAAAGGTCTCTTTCTCACCCTTAATGATTCTTTCTACTTAGCAAGATGAGCGGCACATTAAAAGGACAGCTGGAGGGAAGCGTATCCTGCTCTTGGTTGTGTTTGACTCTTTTTTATAGGGAAAGACTACTGGATGAACACACATCTGTAGTTATCTCCCCCCCTCTGACACATAGAGGCATTGTACTTTATCCCCAAATGCTCATGTGCATCCACGAGTACATCCTGTTTGTTTTGGTTTGAGTTTTTAATTGGATGTTTGAAGTCTAGAAAAATTGTTCTTCTGTGAAGAATATGCAGTGAATTAAGAAATTGCTGTTTAATAGCAAGCAGCTAGAAAGAGACCCCCCTCTACTTTTGTATACTTATTTTTTAACCATACTAGGGGCAGCTCACATATACAGCTCTGTACATAAAAACATAATGTCTATAGACAAGACCCTGTAAGTCTTGCAGCCACTTGGCTGCATGTTGCCCCTCCTTACCAGACACAGCCTAATTATATCCATTGCCAGTTACTACAATAACCTGTGCTGCTTTAGCACTTTACCTCTGAGGTTCTGAGTACTAAATAGGGCCCTTCATACAGATTTAAAGAATTGGGAGAAATGTTTCCCCATGCCATCAAAGAGAAATTAAAGCACAGTGTGGTTAAATCAGTAACCCAAGGTGAGTTGTGTTCTTAGCTGTGCTGAACTTGTATCTCTTGCGCCCTAACTTGTTCTAATAGTTAGATGCCTGTTGCTCTACAGTGATTCTGTGATGAAGTTGGTTTTGTCCACTTGTAATAAATAAACATCATCATGTGGATTTTCTACAGATCTGTTCTGTGAGATTATATTAAAAGCATCAGTAAATTGACAAGAACTGAAATATTTTCACTGTTATTCTTCACGTCAGTGATAGTATGTTTGTGTTGCAGTAACTATCTTACCTATGCTTGGATGAATACATTAAAGAGAGTCACAGAACTTTGAAAGCTAAGACATTTTACTGCTGTAACTCTTGACCCATCCAAATTCAACTAATTAAATAGAAGTAAAAAAACTCTAAATTAGGAACTGTGTTGGAGAAAATACCATGATTCAGTCAGGACCTTAGGGCAGGCTGAGCTAAACCCAAATGTTCCCCTAGACATGCCTTCAGAGGTTAAATCTTACAGGAATTGTTAATGCTAGAGCTGACCAAAAGAAGTTTAATTTACTGTTACCTTCAAGGGAGGGAAGACCTCTGAGCATATCTGGTTTCCCTTAGAGCAGCTTAAACTGAGTATGCTTATTATGTCCTACTCAAAGTAACCAGAGAAGGTTGCAGTGTTAAAGATACTGAGGGAGAATTCTGGTTTGTATTTCTAAACCTAAATTTTTCTTAATACTGCACAATGTCTGTTTAACTGGCCTCAAGCAACTTGCCTGGATTCTAATGAATAATCATCTATTCAATTATGAGTGAGAAGCTATCCCTGAAGTTTCATCTGTTTTCTTTGTTTGCTTGTTTTGAGAGCGCAGTAATTAAACAGATGGTATAATATGGGAACATGAGAATGGTCATGTTGGGAGAGCAGGAGAGGGAAGCAGTTAGACTTCCTGGAATATTTTCTCGCTCTACAGACTTGTGTGTCTGCTTGTTGTCAGAGACTGTGCACTGAGGGGAGCAATAGAATACAGCCCTCCATGTTATGTTTGAAGCCTGCTGGGATACGTACTACAGTATCGAGTTGTTGATTTGGGATCTCCAGTCCTGGTCCTCCATCCTATTTTGATCCATGCTGCTATTCTGTGTGGTGAATTATGTTATGCATCTCTGTCTTTTCAAAGAAGGTACTTTCTCTAAGTTCCCTTAACTCCATTTAGTCTCAATGGCAGAGTCTTTCTTGTCTATCAAAAGCAAGTGATGTAGAAATGCTTGACCCTTGCATTTTACCTTCCCTGAATAGCTGGAATTTAAAATAAGGTAAATACGAGTGACTGTCTTTTGTTAAAATGAAAAAAGACTACCTTAAAGATAATAATTTTGACTTGATATTTATGCTTCATATCCCTTGTAAACCTGGATGAAAGTCAGCTTTGTTAGATGAATGCTCCAGTGTCACAGCAGAGATGAGAGAAGCAAGCACCCCTTAATTCTGAATGGCATTTCTTAAGAATTCAAGAAATGTAATAGTGTGCTTTTGTTTTGGCCACTGTTCTACATTTTCTCATTCTATGGCTGTGAGCAGGTCTTCCCACTCTTCTATCTCAAGCTTTCTAAATGACCTGGTGTAAACACAGGTAAACAAGAGTAGACTTCTCCAGATTTGAAGAGGTATACAGACATCAGAAGCAGAAGGTTTGTTGCTTGCATTGCCTGACTTCAAAGAGTGAATCTTGTTTAGGACAGAACTGCAATATCTTGCTTTGTTTGTTGCTTTTTGTGTGGGCCATCTTGCTGCTTTGCTATGCTTCCAGTGGGGAAGTGGAAAGGTCAGGCAGTCATTTGGAACCTTGCAGTGCACATAAGCCGCATAATAAAGGTTAGAACACAACTCTCTCTCACCTGGTGCAGTAATTCTCTTTGTCAAAGAAAAGCACGAGCTGCAGAATTCTGGTATTGATTTTGAGCTGCTGAAGGTTCAATTATGTTCTGGTTTCAAGGTGTTTATTCAGAGCATTGAAGAAATAAAAAGGCCACATTAAAACAACATTATTGCAAAGGTTTAATTCCACTCTCAGTGCTTTTCCTGAATGTGTGGAAGTATTTGGGGAGGAGACAAGAGAGTGCTTTCTGTTTGACTGCCCTAAAAAGTCACAGGTTTCTCAGGCTGGCAGCTGTGGATCAGGCAGGCTCTGCCTGCCTGAGCTGATCCTGCATGTCAGCAAGGTCATGTCACTGGAGATGAAACTTTACTATGACGTACAGATCTCTGAATTTTACATCCTGAGCATCCTTACATTTGAGAAAAGGAAGGATCATTCTGGTAGCCTCACTGCCTAATTACACAGTAGTGTAAAACCGTTTCAACTCGTAGTTGGTTTATTTATCCAGATGGTGCAGGGCAATATATTTAGTGTTATGTTGCTGTCAAATCAAGATTCCTGAGGAATGAACAGTTTAGATAATTAATCTTTGGTTTATTGTCAATTAGAGGTTAAAAGCAAGAGTCCTAGAATAAGATACTATAACGTATTATGTGTCTTAATTCAGAAACAGTGGCTTCCACCCGAAATTACTTTTCCAATGACTAACCAAGCCAGAGGAGTACCTGTTAAACAAGAGTAGATTCTAAAACTACTTTGTAAAGACGCCAGGCCATTTTGTTGTAGTGGCAACAGCTGAATGAACAGCAATAATAAACATTTTTAACAGCAAGTTTCTTAAAGGACATTTTCTTATGTATGAATAATAATGTAGGATATGTAGCTGGTTGTCTTACCCATCCACGGAGAGAGAATAGAGGTGTGGAAGAAGTTACAGCTTTTCTGAAGGAGTTGATCACCTAATCAGAGAACAGAAAATCTGAATCCCAATTACTTGTAAGCTTCCTGGAAGAAGTAGTGATAATTGTGATGGCTTTGAAGCAAGAGATGGCTGAAGTGTACTCCAGGCCTTTTCAAGGTTGGTGTTTGACCTGCTGCGGGCAGTGGTCAGTGTGCAGAATGACTGGGTAATGGTGGGTGTTTGCTGTCCATGATTTTTATCATAGGTAACGCTGAATTGAATATGGACTATGAATAATAGATTATTTGGGTGCTTGAGAGCAGCAGTATTATTCCTGATTGCTTTAAAATCAAGGGAAACTCAAGAACTTAGAAGTTAAAATGTTGACTATTTAGAAATCGAATTTGAGCTTCCATAAACTCTTCTGTTGTATGGTGGCATTTGCCAGGACTTGGGGACAGGGATAAGGATATTTTGCTGCAGATGAAGCTTTGGGGATGAGCATTCAAGTGATGAGAAATTACTGCAAAGTCATAGAAGAGGTAATATGCTTTCTGTGGCATTGGTGTTGTGCATTTGCTTATGTGCTTAGCTGCTTGGGGAATTTGTGTCATGGGTGACTACTGTGTGAAGCTGAGTACTTCCAATTTGTTCGACTGATTTACAGTGTGAAGGTTAGCCAGGCAAGGTCAGGGGGACTTGCTGGAGTAGGAGCAGTGCTTGAGTGATCTTTGTCTTATGTTTTCATTGCAGCGCGAGTGACAACATGTAATTGAAATAACTGAGCTCCAACGAGAGAGATGAGGTTCCTCAGCTGATGTAAAGCACTGCATACCTCAGGGAAGAGGTTTTTTGCATGAAGGAGTTTGGTTGGGGTAGCCCTGAATTAACTCTATGTAAAATATGCCCAATGCAGACAGTGCCTTTAACTGTTCTCTGCATATTTGTCTTTATGAAAAGACGTATTTCAGTGTGCTTTGTGGGTGGTCAGGAGAAGTGTACTGCATTAGAAGTACAAATTGACTGCTGTGTGTTATTTAATGTTACAGCCATTAACTCTTGGAAGGGTGAGGCACCAAAGACCAACCTGAGCGTGAAGGTGCTCCTGGATATTGCAGCAAGAGTGACCTAAATGACTTGTAAAAATTAGGTGACCTGTTGGTTTCTTGGTTGGTTACTTGGTTGTCACTTGGCATGCTACTCTTAGAAGCAAACCAGACTGTTGTTTTTAATGAAACTGAGCTGCTGAACAATTCTTTGTTGCTAAGATAGCTATTCATAATACTGTCTTCAGATACTTAGTGAACTGCAAGATTACTTTCACTTGTGCAATGTAAGCAAAGCCTTGTTTTGTTTTTTTTCTTTGTTTTCTGAAAAGCACCTTCTTACTCCTGCCTCCTCCTCTGATCTTTAACAGGTAATGCCCTCTTTTTCTCCTCTGAAAGCATCTTGGGCTTGCTGGATGGCCTCAGGAAGTGACATTTTGCTAGCCCAGATGTATTTGCAGTGGGCCTGTTCATGAAATTGCAGAAGTAGCTTCCAGTCTCTCATCACCTGGCTAAAAAGAACATGTTAGGCTGAAGTTTGGGATGTTCCTTAAAGTCTGGCACTGTCAGAGGTGATAAAGATGTGCATTGTGTTGCTGCTGCAGGTATAGTGACAGCTCTGTTTTGTTTTTTTTTTACCAGGGGTGCAATGCTTTTCTTACCTTGAAGATTTCAGCTGGCGTGGTAGTGTAAGGAAGTAATGTGGTACCGCTTTTCCTCACTTCTGTGTACTTTAGAGAAATCAGTGCTTGCTATGTATGTGGATGTTCTCCATTTATTGCCTGGGGTGTGGGACAGCCAAAAGACCAGAGTGAGGTATGCCTCTGCACAGGGCTTGTCTGAGTGTGAGCCATGTAATCGTTTTTAATGCCTGACAGAGTAGCATTAGACCAGCGACTTACACCAGCAGCAGCTTACCAACCTGTACTACAAGCTTTCGAAACAAGCTGAAAATGGAAGAAACATTATATTTTGGGAGCTCTTTTTCAATCTGAAAAATTATACTAAGGGTGGTGATGGTACTCAGCATTTTATTTCTCTTCAGAATAAAAACCTGAGGGGATAGCTAGGGGAACAGCAGGTGTGTTGTGTAGATCCATCAGTGTATTTGGTTACTGCTGTAGAGCGCAGTCCTGCTAAGGACCAGTATCTGCTGTGTGACAATAAACGCAAAGAAGTTCTCTGTATTTCTTAGGACTACTCAAATTCTTACAGCATGTATTTAAGGGCTTCTTAGATTGAAATACTAGGCTTGCCTCTTTGCAGTACTGGGATCACAGAACGTGTTAAGTGTTTGATAGCAGGTCATCTCTGCTACCAAGACCCGCACTTTGGTCACCACAGAACATACAGAAGGAGAATGACTTGTCGCTGGCACAATGGTGTTTCTGCTCCTTTTCAGGTGGAGATAACAACCATAAGGATTTCTCCCCTGGAACACCTTTGGCTTTTTGCTAGTACTACAAAGTACTAGCACTGAGAAGATCGTTTATTTCCTTCTCTGTATTCCCAGACGCCTCTTTAATTGATGGCAATCTTTTTACAATCATTTTTAAAAAAGAAAAAATTGCTTTGGATGAATCCCCCCCCCAATTGACAGCAACTTAATGAGGGGTTGTGACTTTGTAATCAATTTTAATTATCGTGTAGTTAATAGTGCTAAATATAAGAACTTCAACTTCAAAATTGGATGATTGATTTTGAAACCACTTGTAAATAATTGATCTTTTGTTCCCTAAAGGTTTTTCTGTTAATGCTTTGTAAAGTAGAGAACATTACAGTAGCTAAAGCACAGATAATATAGAGAGTCATAGAAACCACTGCTACTGGAACTGGCTTTCTATAAACTGAGCTCTGTGTTTTCATAGTTAAACCAGGAAACTGAAAATTACTATTTCTAGGTGTTTTCCCCTTTCCCCCACTGACTCAGTAGGTATATGATCCCATATAGCAGCCATTTTGTCCCTCATTTTGCCCGTGAACAAGTCTCCTTAAAATAGTCAGCAAACTCTATCAAATGTTGTAATGTTAATAAGGATCAGTTCTAGCAAGTCTGTTTTACAAAGAGAACAGAAAGCTGCTTCATCTGGTTATTTTAAGGATACATGTGCTCAGTTTACAGATGACAGAATGGCTTTTGTTTTTGCACTGGTAACTGTTAATCCAAAAGACCTGTTTCTTCTGTAATTCTCCCTATTGTCAACAGTATTAGAGGGTCTCTGACTAGGCGTTTGTGCAGTCTTTTTGAGCAAAGGGTGTTCTTTGTTGAAACATAACTGAGAACTTTACTTTTAATATCTGAGGTGGAGGAGCACCCTTCTTCATTGCTGTAAGTTGTCAGCTGTGTGGCGTCAAAGGTTTAAATGATGTGTTAGGACAAGGCTCTTTGCTGGCCTGTGTATTAAGTGAGGAGAGAAAGAACAAACCCTTTTTGGATTACTGTTTAAAGTAGGACCGCATTCTGTATGTTTGTGAAGTACTTTGAGTTCCTTCAGAGGAAAGGTGCTATAAGTTGATATTGCTGTTCTGTGTGTGATAGTGGATCATTGGCAGTAATGGGACAGTGAAAATGGATTATCATTAATGTCAGCAAATACAGTTTTAACAATGTTAAACCCATATCTTTGTGAAGCTAAATGAGATTTCTCCTAGCACAGCTACTTATTTGTACTCACTATGCATTGTGCAGACTACCTCACTATTCTTAAAGCAGCTACCAATCACCACAAGGAGTCAAGCAGACGCAGCATTCTCCATAATTACAAGCAATTTTCCAATTGAATTATCCCATGATTTAATTCCTTACCTTGCATCTGGAGAGTGTCAGCAATGTGCAGCTGTTTTGGCTTTGAGAATTAATTGCTGCTAAATGCATTAAGAGTGGTCTTGGTGCAGTGATTTCAGAAGAGTTAAATCCCAGCTCCTTCTAAGTCAAACTTATACTTATTTCCTGTTCTCTTGACTCTTAACATATGTATCACATATTGTGATACAGGCCATGGGTTTAGTACTGTTTGTCCTGGGTAGTTGTGGGTATTAATTCAAAGTATGGTAGGCCACTGAATTTAAATAATATTACAGTGAAACATGAAGTTTAATACAGTTGTGCCAGAATTTGTAAAGGCTGGAGATTAATGGTACATGATGTTAGTTTATAC